>JAQIYF010000131.1:0-13509 GCA_034700865.1 Oribatida sp. Gr-Ori-00025
TTCAGTTATATATAATTACTGTATATTTCAATCATTCAATGATTGATTTAAATATAAAACTTATTTTTTTAAAAATATTTGAATTAATATCTATTTTATGCTAAAATACTCTGATTTACAATATTTTTTTCAAACTTTACAATTATGTCAATGGGTTCTCAGGGAATAGAGTTAATCAAAAAGAATACTAAATTAATTTTATTAGAAAAAAAATCAAGAAATTAAAACATTTAAGGCGTTAAAAGAGTTATTCCATAATTTGATATTTTCAGAGATTAAACAAAAAATTATTATCGAATTCATTAGTATTTGGAATTCATTAGAAAAAAGAAATGGTGAGGAAGTGATGCCCACATATTGTATATATGAATGCCTACACACTATCCATACCTTAATATCGGGTTAATTAAGAAATTATTCACAAAGAAAATAGTGAAAAATGCAAACAAATAAAAGAAAAAAAGGTTTTTTATTGTTATTTTAGAGCAATAATAACAGAAGTAAAATAATAGCAATAAATTAGACGATAAATGCATTTAATTTTATGCTATAATTAAATATTTTAAAATTGAATTCTTTAGTAAAAAATGCCATAAAATATAAAACTTAAATGAATTGGAAAAAACAGAACCATTCGGATGGTTAGGAATCAAATAAATTGAGAGCAGATATAAGAGGAATATATGATAAATAATAATAATAAATGGGATTTCAGGCGGAGATGAATTCCTATGAGTCAGTACTCTGTCAGCACAGTTAGCAGTGGATGGGCTCATCCAAACATATTGGCCGAACCGCCAGAATCTCATCTCTAGTTGTGATGAGTGAGTAATAAAATGAAATACAAAGCAAACAGTGGTCTGTCTATAGAGTAGTGAACAATGATTTTGGAAAGGCTTTGATCGCAGTATGTCTTCCCAATAGTCAGTTATTATAGGACTCCGACTGAGTCCTAGCTATAGCTCTGCCACAAAACAACATCAATAAGTCCTCTAATCTGTATCCAAGTCTGTCTACTAATTCAGTTGCGGTTCTCCTGTATTAGTGACGCATTCATTGAAAACTGTTTTTCAAAACCATTCAAAGACATTAAATGCACTGAAAAAGCAATGAAAAGCATTGAATGCATTACCAAATTAAGGCAAACAAACCAAACATATAATGAATTTCAATCCTTATTAAAGACGCCCAAAGAGTTACAATAAACAGGTTTTACTTATTGTAAAATAGACTCTAAATTACATATTATTTCAGATTCTGTTTGACTTTAAGATTCAATTCTAAATATCAAAAATAATAAGATTAACAATAATCCGACAAATATTTAATTTAATGTCATTTATACACAAATATTATGATTTCCACTCCTTTTTAGTAGAAATGTCCAAAAAATAGGTCAATCGATGCACTAAATTGAGTGATAATATGCAAACACTTGTGAAGAGAATTCTAATTTCTATTCTTAGCCATCTCTCAAATGATGTGTATTTGTATTTTGGACCTAAAAATGTGTGATTAATACAAAATTTTCTTCAATTTGTTAAAAATAGGTTCAAAAAAGTTTTCATTTGAACCGAAACATAAATAAACAATTAGATGACATGCATTCAGCACTGGGAGAGAGAGGAACTACTACTCCAGTAATGCTTCTCAAGTTTTGCCTAAATATTCCTGTGGTTTGTGTGAAAAGAAAGTTTTTGGACTCAAATAGTGTTCAAAATTAAGGGAGTTTTATGTGAGGCAAAGGTGTTCACAGAAATTCATAGCATTTGTCAATGGAGTGGAAAACTGAAAGCAAACCCAAAAACTTCTATTCACTACTAATAACAACAATAATTCCACTCAAAGTCTGAACGCGTTTTCGGTATTGAATTTATTTAATGTCTTTGTTGAACAAAAATGAAACAAAACCCGAAATCTAAACTAACATTTCACCCAAAGTTTCCAATGTTTTGTCTGATTTGGCCTATGGTTTGGTCAAACAGCTGCCAGTGTTAGACATAAACAGCAAACAAATTAGTTTAACATATCGTCTCATTAGTGACTTTGGCAAAGGTCTCAATTCTAGACACATCTCATCACTAAATACAATAAACAAAACACTATTTAAAACAAATAATTGACAAAAACTACTCTAATTTCCTCGTTCTGTGACTCGGAATAAAATATTTTATTTTAGAAAACTTTTGAAATGAGTTAATCTAATAAATGATGAATGCATTCAATGATTAATACCCGACAACTATTCAAACAGAGATAACATGACAGGCATTCAAATTGACACAACTTTTCAGATATTTTCATATTCGGTGCCAAATATTTCTTTAGCGCCAAACCCATTGACAATCAGTGACTTCTCAAACATATTATATAACAATCGGAGCGGAAAACATCCGAAACATCTGCTCAGGTAGTGATCAATATTTGAGATAATAAGTCAAAGCTTTTTATTTTATACCCAATTTAACAATTCATTTGGAAACCACTTTCACTGTTAGAGTACATTATATTTTATTAACGATTTTTTTCAACATATGTTTTCGGAAATTGCATTCTTAGCCTCTATTTGTATGCCATTTAAGAGACAAATCATTTGTTTTAATCAACACTTAAAGTCCTCAATGTTTTCAGTCAAACCCATAAAACATGTTTTAAGAGATCAATAAATAATAAACAAAATTGTATTCAAAAAAAGTGCTGAATTATTATCACATAAATCAAGAAAATTAATCAAATGAAAGATAATTCTCATAAATAAAAGGTATAAAAGGAAAGACTAATTCGTTCAGAGATTTCAATATTAAAATCTGTTAATAAAAAAGAAAATAAAGGTTTCCTTTGATTAAGATATGAGTTCAAGAATTGGAAAAAGAAAAACACATTTAAAGTAATTTAAATAAAAAGCCTTTTAATTACATAAAAAAGTTTTTATAAATTTGAATATTTGAGTCCTTAAGAGGAATGAATGGCAGTATTGAACTGACAAACAGGTTAGTGGCCTCTTAGCCATACCATTGCCTACAAGTTTGGTAATGAAGCAAAAAAAAGTAGTGAATGTTTTGGTGTCGGCCCTCAATGGGCCGTCTGTTTGCAAACAACTGTTAGCTAATTGTCAAACTGACCGCAAATTGATTGCAATTACGGCCCAACAAACGGCTATATTAGGAGTTTATGCATGAAATATGAGATCTAGACTTAAATAATATTTGATAACAGAGTAAATCGAGAATATTATGGCTTTCCATTGACATGTGCTTCACATTTACTATAGACCACAACTGATCCCAAAGTGAGCCCAAGTTTTCAATTGGTTTCGCAAAACATTCCTATCATTACTGTATTTCCGACTCTTGTGTTGTAAAACATTGTAAAACTGCGAACTCAAGCAATTAGTTTCTCTAAAACTTTATTTACATTCTTTGCTATCAATTTATAGCCTTTTCTTTAGGCATACATTCCCTCAACTCCTATATTATTGATATAATAGACGAGACATTCAATTGAATTCAATAGAAAAACTAAACTATTCTTATCATTGATATCAAACTTATTGTTTGCCTTTCATTATATAACTCAAAGAATTATTCATTCAATTATTGGTTACTTTAATTCACATTAATTTCAATGAAAGAGAAGTCAAACCAAAGGAATAGAAAGTTTTCCAGAAATGAGAGAATACTTACACGGCTTCTGTGGTCTGTCGGGTGTTCTCATCTACAATCAGGTGTTCGGCCACCGAATAACCGAAATATGAATTTCTTGGCCCGTATTTCACAATTGGAAGTCTGGTCTCCAAATTGAAAGCATCGGATAATTGAAATAAATCTAAAACTATTGCCATTAAAAGCATTGAATTAATTAATGTTAAATTCGGTCCAATTCTTAGACTATTAGAAAAAATAGTTTTTAAACACTTTATTAGTGAAGACATCACTATATTGTCCAACATTTTCACTGTTGTATAGAATTAAAAAACTTTTAAATATTATATTAAATTAAAAATATTAAAACATTTAAAAAAGATTTGAACACTTTTTGGGAGTTTTAATGATTAAGAAGTAGTGAACACATTGTTGTTATCAGTGGTTCTGTTGGAAACAGCGGATCATCTCTTCTGAATGCCTTCAAAACTGAAATATCGTATAAACAGAAGTAGTGATAGCCTTAAGCCTTAGTCAAAGAGCACTTCCCACTCATGACTGACTGCCAGTGCCGTAGAAATGCTATCGCAATATAAGTCATTGAATATGAGTCGAGCGCTACGGCAGACCCTCTTCTACTGCCTGTGCCGTCACTCCGAAACACACACTCTATAACTGTTAGACTAGTTGTGAGACTTTAGTCAACGATAGGCACTGTTCGGCGCATACCTGCCATCCGATGCCATCCCATCCCAACAGTCTCTGCATTTCGTAATTCAATTCAATGTTTATATTAATATAAATATTAAATTCAAATAACTTTTCGTCTCATTTCACAAAAACCATTGATTTCTGAAATCGATTGCAATCACAACACAATATCATATAATACTCTTTAAAGCAACTAATGCTTCAAATATTTAATACTTTATATAATTATTGTGTAAATTAGCTTTAATTGAATACAAAATATTTGTATAATTTATTAAAATATTATAAAAAAAATTAATATTAAATTCAAATAAACAAATAATCGGATTAATTATGGATTCATTTCATTAGTTAATCATTTGTTTGCACTTAAAGTGAGTGAAGACTTGCAATGAATTCAATTCACTCTTTAATGCCATTCAATGCGTAAACATTGCAAAACACATACAGTATCAATAGCAATGCATTCAATACTGTAATGAAATGAGAGTCCCTTAAGAGATGAGTGCAATGATTGAACGGTCCCTTCACTGCCATTAAGTTTGCAAACAATCGCACGCTTTGGCGACGACTGTAAACATCGAAAACACCGACCGATTCATCCGTTCATTCATTCAAATGAAACACTTTTTTCGTTAATAATTTAATTCAATAATTGTTTCTCACATTTAGTTAATTAATAATTAATTTTTGTAAACAATGTTAAGTGAAATGCATTTACAAAACGCCGCAAATCAGGAGTCAGACGATAGCGATGGCAATAATTGGCCCAAAAGTGATGTCCTGACCAACGCTTTCGATGAATTAAGACATCGGGAGGCCATCGAAGGCATACATTCGGCGGACAACCAGTGCTCGCAGTCCTGGAGAATGAAAGACAGGGTTTGTGTCAATCCATTCATTGATTTCTTAATTTTATTCAATTCTTAAATGTTTCGTAATTTTATTTTTTGATAACTTTTATCAGTTTTTTAATTTCATATCTATTTTAGTTAAGCATTATTTCAAAACTATTTAATAGTAATTAATATGAAGGCAATTGATCCACACTTTTAGTCAATATCTATGTTTCTCACAGTTGTCCCACAATTTTATTTGTAATCAATTTCATTAAATCAGATAAAGTGGTGGATATTTTACATTAAAATTAGGCGAAAATATTTATTTTTTTAATTATAATTCCAAATATTTAATGCTTTTAAACATTAATTGCTTTAATTTCTATCATTTGTTTTTATAGAGAATTGTTTTTGTTTCCAAAATAAAACTATTTTTGCAGTCAATCCTTGAAATAAAAACTTATTTTTATGTAAATAATGTCTAATTTGATGACAAATTTGTTTTGTTTATTAAAATATGAAAACATTAGTCACAGACTTATCGGACAATATTTGAAATATCTTTACAAATATGCGAAAAATTTTCAAAAATATTTTTATCTTTACTTTCAGACAAATACTTAAATAAAAGTTTTAAAATAGATTTGAAATTAATTATGAATTCATTAATTCAATCCATAAATGGATATATTGTTGATAATACAGATGAAGACGGTTAGTGTGGCTCTGGTGTTGTGTCTGAACGTAGGGGTGGATCCGCCGGACATAATAAAGCCGAACCCGTGTTCAGTAATGCAGAGTTGGATCGATCCGTTCTCATTGGCCCCACAGAAGGCTTTGGAAGCGATTGGAACCAATCTATTGAAACAATACGAGAGATGGCAACCAAGAGCTCGATATAAACAGAGTTTAGACCCAACCGTCGATGACGTGAAGAAGTTATGCACGTCTTTGAGACGTAATGCCAAAGACGAACGCGTTTTGTTTCACTATAACGGACACGGAGTTCCTAAGCCTACAGTCAATGGAGAGATTTGGGTCTTCAACAAGACTTATACGCAATACATACCACTGTCTGTCTATGATCTCCAGCAATGGATGGGTTCGCCGTCGATATATGTGTTGGAGTGCTCTAACGCCGGAACTATTGTCGACTCATTCCTTCAGTTTGCGATACAACACGAAAAGGAACACGAATTGAATCTAAACACTAATACTTCTGGAAGTGGTTCACCATTTCATCATCAAATAGCACCCAATTATAAGAATTGCATTCTTTTGGCCGCTTGTGCTAAGAATGAGTTACTGCCGATGAACCCGGACTTACCGGCGGATCTGTTCTCTTCATGTCTGACGACTCCCATTAAGATATCCCTTCGATGGTTCATAAAACAAAACGCCGGAAAACTAGTGCCGGCCGTAAATCTGGAACTTTTGGACAAAATTCCCGGACAATTGACAGACAGGAGAACAATGTTAGGGGAACTGAATTGGATTTTTACTGCTATTACCGACACAATCGCGTGGAATACTTTGCCCCGAGATTTGTTCCAAAGACTCTTCAGACAAGACTTATTAGTCGCCAGTCTTTTTAGAAATTTCTTATTAGCCGAGAGAATAATGAGAACCTATGACTGCACTCCCATTTCACACCCGGCCCTCCCTCACGCATGTCATCACCCGATGTGGAACGCATGGGATTTAGCGGTTGATCTCTGTTTAGCACAATTGCACCCAATTTTGAATGAAGGCGTCCAATACAGACACAGCCAGTTCTTCTCTGAACAGTTGACCGCTTTTGAAGTGTGGCTCCAATTGGGTCCACGACCTGACAGACATCCCGAACAACTGCCTATTGTACTACAAGTTCTTTTAAGTCAAGTTCATCGCTCAAGAGCTCTCGACCTATTGGGCCGTTTCCTAGACTTAGGTCCCTGGGCTGTACACCTGGTATAGGATTGTCAACTCATTTCCTTTAATTGTATTCTTAATATATTTGTTGACTATTTCAGGCGCTTTCGGTCGGGATTTTTCCATATGTTCTGAAGCTCTTACAGAGCGCTGCGCGAGAACTCAAACCACTTCTGGTCTTCATTTGGGCTAAAGTTCTTGCCGTCGATCAGGTCTGCAATCAATTGATTAATTAATTGTTTTAAAGTATTTGTTGTCTGCAGTCATGTCAGGCAGACTTAGTGCGAGACAACGGTCACCGATACTTCTTAAACGTACTCTCAGACCAACACATGCCTCCAGAACACAGAACAATGGCTTCGTTTGTTATGGCCTGTATTGTTAAGAACCATCCGGCCGGACAGGTATGGCGTTGTTTGAACTAATTTTCAAACAGATTCAGAGCATATCTTTTGAATGAATTGATAGGAAGCAGCCCTTCAGGGAAGTACACCGAACGGCAATTTAATTGACCATTGCTTGGAACAGCTCCAGACGCCCACAACAGAACCGCATCAAATGAATACACGCGGCACTCCATTACTGCGCCAGTGGTTAGCCATATGTTTGGGTCATATTTGGGAGAACAATGAAAAGGCCCGTTGGATCGGCACTCGAAACACAGCACATGAAAAGCTATTTGATTTGCTCGAAGACCCGGTGCCTGAAGTACGCGCTGCAGCTGTCTATGCATTGGGAACGTTCATCAACAGTGTTATTGAAAGGACAGATCACGCGAACGCTTTGGACCACAATATTGCCATCACTTTAATAAACAAAGTACTGACCGATAGCTCGCCTTTGGTTCGTAAAGAACTATTGGTAGCACTTCATTGGTTAGTCTTAATCTTCGAGAACTGTTTTGCGGCAATCATTTACCAGAAATGTGAAGAGGAAAGGGTTAAAGAGTTGGCACAAAACCCTCAGATGTCTGCCTCAAACACCGGTAAGAGTCGTGTTTTTGTTAGCTTTTGTTTGTTGTTTGAAACGAATGAATTAATTTGCGATTAACTCAAACCAAAGACAACTCACTGACGGTCGGCACACCTCCAGCGCCAGGACTGCGCAAAGTTGCTTCGCGCGACCGACTGTCCGCCATAACGATTAATAAATTCCTAAGCGTTCCGATTTCGATAACTCCTAACTCACACCAGACTATCGGTGAGAATCGAATTTTGATTCAAAACCCGTCGGTTTTCCTATTTTTTTCTAATTTTATAACAAAAACTGTTCACAAGTTTTACAAATAGTTTCTCAAAAATATATATATTTTAAAACTAATATTAATTTATGCCATAATTTAAGGTTCGATATCTGGAGAAGCGTTGACTCCACCCAACCATTCGAGTGTTACGATGAAAAGAGTCAACTCATCCAACTCTCTGTGCAGTTATCCGACAAACTCTGGAACAATATCAGCGTCAGTAATACCGAACGTCTATTGGACGGTATGGAAAGCCATCTGCAGCTACTGTAACGATCCATATCCTGAAGTGTCGCAAATGGCACAGACAGTGGTCGACGAAATGAAATCTCGTATTTCCCATCCGTTAGCCACCAATGACTCCCTTAAAGAGTCCAATTCAGAGCACTCTCTCTCAGAGCCGAACTCTCCAAACAATATGCCGTCCTATATGAGTGAAAGTCCCACTTCTATTGCCGGCAATTCTCGGAACACTACACCCGTCAGAGAGAGTCTGACCGCTTCGAACCGCCTTAATATGAACTCTCCGTTTCCTCATCTCCAACAGTACACGCCTTTCATTACTCCCTATTCGAGGAAACGTTATATTTTTGGTCGAGAGCCCAGTGTTTCCGATAAAAGTATTGATGGAAACGCTGACGAGGCGTCCAACTGCCAACGCGAGGCTCTAATCAGTACATCATTTGTGGAGTGGTGTACAAAACACTTCAGTCAACCCTACGCTTCAAACGTTTGTTATACCAATGACTTCGACCCCGAAAGCTATTCCCATCAGGAGAAGGAGTGGAGAACAGCGCGAAACAGAGCTATTGAAGAGAAGGCCAAACAAGAGCTGCTGAGTGTCGACGCCAGTCATATCGACGAACAAATGTTTCACCAGAAGAACGTTAATACTCCCCAACACTTGGCTTTCCATCCGTTTGAGAACCGACTAATTGTCGGCGAAAAGGATTCGTTTAGTGTTTGGAGTTTCGATTCCCAACAAAATCATTACAATTCTAATAATTCAGTCGTAAATCCCGTCCTTTTGGGCACTCATTCAAACCTAAATCCAATGTCGACCCGAATAACAGATATAAAGCTATTAAATACTCATGACTTGACTCAACTGATGACCGGTTGTGATGACGGCTCAGTTAGGATTTGGAGAAAATTCACTTCTCATCGCAAGTATGAGAAGCCAGAACTGGTGACGGCATTCCATGTCTTCAGTGATATGCAGCCCTCCTCTAAGAGTGGAGTCATTTTGTCGTGGAATCAATGGGAACACAAACTCATAGCTTCGGGAGAGAGTCGAGTCATACGGCTTTGGGACGCGCGTAAGGAAATGAAAATTAGAGATATGAATACCGGCGCTGATTCATGCGTGACATCCATTTCGACCGACGGATCACATCTCATATGCATTGGTTGTAGTGATGGAAGTGTTCGTGTGTTCGATGACAGACATATGCCTCACGACAGTCGTATCCATACATTCTATGAACACAAGGGATGGATAGTTAACGCCCACATATACCCACACGAAGACCGGTTCCTAATCATCAGCGGAAGTCTTACCGGAGAAATAAAATGGTTCGACAAACGGAACGCCACTCATCCCATCAAATCAATCAGCACTGGTCTCGGAATGACATCTATGGCCGTCCACTCAGAAGCCAATGTCTTCGCCTGGTATTACACTTATTTTGCTATAATTATGAGTTCCGATGGTTTGCCTAAACATATTGTTTATTCCAATAACTAGTGGTTTGGGTAATCAGAACCTTCCGAACGGCAACTCATCCATCAATTTGTATACATTGGATGCCCTCCAGGGAAGTACTATTCGATATTACGACGGATTCATGTCTAACCGATTGGCGCCCATCAGTACTCTAGCCTTTCATCCATTGGAAGTGAGTTCTTATTATTTACTTGAAAATCAATATCTAATTACCGGTAATTTGTTTTGAAGGGACGACTGGCCGCCGGGACTAACGATAGTTTTATATCGATATACAGGCCTTCAAAACATTTTTGAGGGCTTTCCTAATAATAAATACAATTTTAGTCATCATTTGCGACAAAAACCATATTTTAATTATCATTGCATTAGAAATACATTGAATTCATTTGTAATTTGTATTTATGTTTATATTGAATAGAATTTTATTCTGACTTTTGTGCCAATTATTTGTAAATAGTTTTATGAAATCCAATCTTAAAAATCAAATTTAATAAACGTTTATATAATTTAAAACCTATTTATCGGTCAATGCCTTTGAAATTTCTGGCCAATAGATAGGATTCGGTTGAGTCGCCCCGACAGGCGTCAGGCCTTAAGTGTTTCACTTCATTGAAAAATTTGTTTAAATCTTCTCTAAGAGAAGCTGTTTGTGTGCCCTCCCATACCTTGCATAGGAAGACACCGGTATGTGGTTTAAGGACTGTCAGTGCAAACTGTAGGGCACTATAGCAAAGGGAATGGATGGCCATTGAGTCCAAGTCGTGTTGACCGCTGGCATTGGGCGCCATATCACTGCACACGAAGTCAACTAACTTTCCATTCAATGAATGCAATATTTTTGACTGATTTAGAGGTTTTGTGAAATCAGTTGAAGGCATGACAACCGCGCCGTCGACGCCAGTCATCGCTCTCTTGTCCACTGCTATAACGGCTCCCGTTTTGTGTCGGTTTTCTTCACCTAATTTCAGACGCTTTACGATATACTGAGTCCACGCACCGGGAGCTGCACCGCACTCAACAACAATCATCCCGGGGTAGAGAAGACCACACTTTTCATCCATTTCTATGAGTTTGAAAGCACTTCTGGCCCTATAGTTCTCATAACGACTTCTCTTAACGTACGGATCATTCAATTGTCTTCTCAGCCATTCCTGAGACGATTGGCTTCGGTTTCGGCTATTCTTCAGTTCCGTCCGAAATAAATGACCCGAAGTCTGAATCAAACGAATCGATTGAATCAGAGATTGCGATGAATTGACACAAAATCTTAAACTTTTTATATGAATAACCATTTCATCAATTGATTCACTGATTCATTGATTTTAAATATATTTTAAATTCAATTCAATTTAATAAAAAGAAATAATTATTTTATTTTATTTAAAGTTTTGATGTTTTCATTGAAAACATGTTTTTGTGATGTAATGAGAGATTCACAGAAAACGTGACACAACTTAAGGGAACATAAAATATGAAATGTTTGTCAATTACTGCAGAATTTCTAATTACTATAAGTTATAGTCTATAACATTAATAAAAATTATATTTAATTTCTGATCTCAGTCTCAATGCTCCGGGTCTTCGGTCAGTAGTATTCGATGAAAACATTTTTAAATATCTGACCCAAACGTCAAACTGTGAATGAGATTACGATATATTATATATTCGATTGCAATGCTTATGAAAATCAAAGCTTTAAAAAGTTTAAAGTTTTAAAGAGTTTTGGTTCAGAAAGTGTTTGAATTATAATTTATATCTATTGTATCAATAAAATTATGATTTTTTCGTTTACACCTTTATTATATCAAAACTTTAGAGTTTGACCAAGGCACATATGATAAAGTAGCATGCTCATACGTCACATTTTCAGTAGCTTAAGACCTGACTATCCTCATCATCTAATTATACAAATATATAGAATTTAATGATGTTTAACAATATTTATAAGAATTTACATAATTTAACACTATTTTAGGCAAAATTAAATAAAATTATCGGTGAATGTCCGGAATCATCCGAAAATATTTCCCGAATTAATATTAATTTGTTGGAAAATATGGTCAACACTCACATGAGCTCACATTGAATACATCGGTTAATTTTTATCCGGATTATAATATTATTTTTTTGGGTAATTTATTACAATTTTAATTGATATCACTTCCTATCAAAGTATTTAACTTATTATAAATTGTTTGGATTTTTTTGCATAACTTTCTAAATGTTAAAACCTATTGTAAAATGTTATTAAATAAGTGGTTAGTCTTTACGGTCGCCTTAATTGTATGAAAACTATGTTTTGACCAATAAATATATGTTGTCTACAGAACCTGTCTTATAATCATTTTAATACTTATAATATTGAACTCAATCTTTGAATTGTTTAAAAATATTTGAATATAGAGCTGATATCAGAATATTATTGGTTTAGTTTTAGAATATATTTAGTTTAAACCAAATAAAAAGTTTTTGGCCTTAGTTTTCAACATTAGAAAAGATGTACAAAATCTCATCAAATGATTGGCGTTTGAAATTAGAAACAATTTTCGATAGTTTTCTCTAACAAATATCCATTCCATGGCTGTGGACATGGAATTCCTTTGGTTTAGGTATGGATTCATATGAATTCTTAAGAACCATAAGTTTTCAACGTTTTATAATAATGTGACTCAACTGGAAGTATTTTGATTTATATGTATTTTTTGTGAAACTTTTCAATAGATTAACATTTCATTAGATCTTATATTAAATACAATGCATTCAAAGTAATAATAATTCTATACTTACTGTTCGCGTACACCAGAGACTCATTTCATTGGCAATGAAAGTATTCAATAGTATTATCCAAATAAATGTTATAATAATAGATAGCATTTATTTGATATCATCATATAAATAAAAGTATCAAGTTACCTTTACAAACAAACCATCAATTCTTTCATATCTTATCTCAAACACAGAATTTAAATATGTTTAGCATTTCTTAAAACAAATCTTATATTAGATTCCATAAGAATTTGTCTATTTTTTGAGTAAAGAATAAAATAATTTCGAATCAATTCTTGATTTTCTAAAATATTATAATTTAATTTAAAAAAGATTACCTAAAAATTAATTGAAAATTAGCCTTTAAATGACTAAAAAATGACATTGATAATGGAATTGTGTGACATTACCATTATCATTAACAGCATAATGTGTGACAAAATCCAATTATGGAGAAAATAAATTACTGTTTATTACTAAATAAACTAATCTCTACTGAATTATACAACAAATTAAATTAAATCACCACTAAATATAGATTTGTTATTTTGTATATTCTATACAAAAGAGAGCAAGGCAAGTTTATTAGTTAGGTTAGTAAGGCAAGTTAAAATCATGCAAATGTATCAAGATGATATTTATTGCTAGTATATTTCTGCCAATTATAGC
>JAQIYF010000132.1:0-13491 GCA_034700865.1 Oribatida sp. Gr-Ori-00025
CTCTTCCGATCTGTTTGGCCCGGTGATTTTTGCCTCAAAATAGGCCCGGTCCGAGTCCGGTCCGGCCCGTTTTGGGTCTCTAATACCAATCACATAATTTCATCGACATTTTATTAATCACTGGTGGCTTCATGAAAGCTCCGCCCATTGGCCCGGGTGCTCACAATATATAAATAAAATATTGATTAAAATATTTTTAAGTGATATATAAATATTTATATTTCTAATTACAGAATCGCAAAGAAATTATTTTAATTAATAGAATCTATATTTAAAGGGAATAGCATTTGATATGATTTAGAGATATAGTTGGCCAGGGATTGAGTCAATTAATGACGAGAGTCATCGTCTCCCGCAGTGCAACGATAATAGCGTTGATTCGACTGCAGAGGTGTCTCATTAGTGATAACGAGTCCATAATTAGACTTATCTGTTATGCGGACAAACAATAAGTGCCTTCACTTTCACTTCCATTAGACAATCAATTTCTCTATAATTCTCTGAAAGCCATTCAATAGAATTTCAAAAATCTTTCAACTTTTCTAAATGTGATCTGAATTTTAATTACAATTCAAACTTTAAATTCTCTATTCTGTAAATGAAGTGAAATCTCAAACAGATTTATAAAACAAATACAAAAAACAAGTGAAATATTGTCATTCATTATGCAGTAAACACACAGTTCTGGGTCATAAATATTCTAATTTAGTGCTAGCAGTGAGGGTCGATTTTTATTACTTTTTTGCAACAGGATCTTCTTTGTCATGAAATCTAACTCTGCCTAACATTTATTCTAATCATTATTTTAGTTTTATTCTCATATTTTTATTTATTTTGAAAATAGTTATCAGAAATTATAATAATTTTGTTTAATATAAAAGCACTTAAATCTCTGGTTTAATTCTAAGTTTTGTTAATTCATTGTTCGGATACCTATTGATGGCATTGAAGTCTAAGACGTTTTTAGATAAAGATTTTGATAATACATATGCTTTTGAATGTCAAAGACTTGACTTAAAAGTGATTCCAATCAACACTAGATATTCTACTTATTTAACCAATGGTTTGAAAATTTCTTTCAAAGGCTTTTCGGATGAAAAATCTGCTAAATTATCAGCGTTTGCGTCGTTTGTCGATTCCATCCCTTAATGGCTCAGTTTATGGCTCAGAATATATTTATAAAAATAGTATTTTATATTAAATTAGAAATCATTTCTTTTCACTAATGTTTTTGTGCACTAATTCACTATTTTTTAATTATATATATTTTTAATTTATTTTAAATTTTCTATTTATTAAATGGCGAAAAGTGTTGCGATTATTGGCGCCGGGATATCAGGACTGAGTGCTGCACAACAACTATATGAGAATGGATTCAATGAAATACATATATTTGAAGCACTCGATAGAATAGGTGGACGTATTCATACCATACCTTTCGGTAAAGTATTCCTATCATTACTAATTGCATTGAATTTTAACATTGAAATGATATATAAGAGTCGGGTGTTCTTGAATTGGGTGCCCAATGGCTGCACGGACAGCATGGAAATCCTCTCTACCATATGGCCAAAGAACGGGATCTTATTTCAAATCCGGGATCAGATTACGGGATAGAAGGCACCGGAATATTCTGTACTGATTCTGGTGAAGAGCTTAACAATGAAGTGGTCGAACAAATACTTTCACATTTGCATCAAATTAAAGATGAAATGTGTGATAATTCTTTAGAATCCAATCAATTAGTGTCTGCACAACAAATATTTAGAACCAATTTTTTGAAATACACTGAATCTGAAAATTGTCCACAAATTGGGAGACAGTTATTGTGGGCTTTATTTGAATGGTTTATGAAGTTTGAGGTAATTGACAATTCATGCAATGATATGAATGATATATCTTTGCTGTCATATAAAGAATATTACGAATGCGAAGGAATTGATTTAATTAACTTCAAAGACGGCTATCAGACGATAATTGATTCGCTAATCAATGATATTCCTCGCCATTGGATTCATTTGCAAACTTGTGTCAAACGGATCGAAATCTGTGACAAAACACTTTCAGTTAATCTTTATATTGAAGGACACAATCAAAAAGTAATGAGAAGTTTCGATCACGTGATCATCACTTCTTCCATCGGTTTTCTGAAGAAGAATTTGGAGACATTTTTTGGATTGCCTTTACCTCAGAATAAGATTAATATAATAAATAGTCTGGGATTTGGAACTATAGATAAAATTTATTTATATTTTGAGAAACCCTTTTGGAAAAGTGATGACAAAGGGTTTCAATTGATTTGGACTAAAGAGGAGCACAACCTTCCGAAGTGGGTCTACTATATTACTGGCTTTGATTTGGTTAGAGGACAGCCTAACGTATTAGTGGCTTGGATTGGAGGTAACGGCGCCAAAGAAATGGAGAAAATAGATAGCGATGAGACAGTCGGCCAAATATGTGCCCAAATTTTGAGATTATTTCTAAAGAACCGCAATATCTCTGAGCCATCGAAAGTGATTCGATCGAAATGGGCTACAAATGAGTACTTCTGCGGCGCCTATAGTAACCGATCCCTCAAATACCAGAAACTCAATTGTGATATTGAAAACTTGTCCGAACCTATTGTCTTCACTAAACACTCAAATTACTTCAACAAATCGATCGATTGTCCGCTTTTGCTGTTC
Organism: Oribatida sp. Gr-Ori-00025; assembly: GCA_034700865.1. Classification (NCBI taxonomy): domain Eukaryota; kingdom Metazoa; phylum Arthropoda; class Arachnida; order Sarcoptiformes; species Oribatida sp. Gr-Ori-00025. Next base: position 2,685 of record JAQIYF010000132.1, read on the forward strand.
GCGGGTGAGGCCACTGATAGACAATTCTATTCAACAACTCACGGCGCTATGCGATCCGGACAGCGAGAGGCTCAACGACTCATCCAATTCTATACACAATTTATATCAATTCCTAAACTTTGAATTATTTAAAAATATATTTATTTTGATGACAAATAAATTTTTTTTCATTTAATTTCTTTTCAATTGATATAAATTGAATACAAATCTATAATTTATTAAATTAACGCCAAATTCATTAGATATTTATATATATCACAAGTCATTTGAATCATATGAATGAGTATTAAATTATAAATGGATTTATAAAAAAAAGCGTAAAAAACAATTGAAGGGATGACTGAATTTATAACAACAAAACAATTGAATCATTGAATCCCTGCATAAGATAATTATCGCATAGATTGTCATTAATTTGTAAATATTTGTCGAAATTTGTTTGTTTTACTGGAAATATGCGAAACAAAAGTGTTTATGAAAATCGATAGAAACCCTAAAACAAACAGAAGTATTGAAGTATTCCTCTATTGAACGGAAAGTTAATAATTAATTACAGAATAAACTAAATGAAAGAAAATCTTTATTTAGTTATAAAAATCTGAATCTTTTTTTTCTGAAAAATATCTGTCATTTGTTTCCAAATAATAAAAATAAAATCATTTGAGAACTAATCTACTTCTTGTGGCAACGGATCCTTTGCAGGCTTTGGCACTTTCTTGGCTTAATTCAAGCGGAGATCGAAAACAATATAACATAACAACTACTCAACCATTGCATTCATCCCAATGGCTGAGTCTCTTTCAATAGCCAGCGACGAGCACTGGCTTTTCCCTGTTCTTCCAGAGCTTTCCCAACGATATCACGACAATTCTGATGATAGTTATCCAGCCATGAGATCTAAAAGGAATCACATCTTTTTTAATTTCATTCATATTTCCAAACAATTCCTAATTTCCGTCATTTGCGAACAATTTTATATAATTTAATTCATTTTATATGAAATAAAAGCAAAATATTTATAACAAATCATACAATAATTGCAAAGTTTGTGCGAAAATGACGGGCTTTTCAATGGAATTGAATGGAAAACAATTGAATGTCTACTCACTTCCTCACTGGTTAGAAGTGAGGGCTGAAGAAGTTTGGTCTGAATTGGCAAAAGAGTTATTGTTTCGAACGTAAGATAACCTCTATTTCGAAAATTGTACTGAAATATAAAGAGTGGGGAAAAAGAAATGAAATAATTAATTGCAATAATTCGTTCATTAAATACAAAATAGTCTAAGACTTTGAGTTTTAGTTCAAATAAATTATATGTGAAATCAGATTAGAGTTTGATTTGAAACTAGAAATTAATTTCAATACTAATCTAATTCACAGCGAATACTAAACAACATTTTGAGAATTTTGTATTAAAAACAATAAAATTAATTAATAAAAAATAATTTAACTTATCGTCTAATAAATCAAAAAACATATCGTTTCAAAAGGGAACCAAAAAAACTAAAAAAAAACAAAAAACACTAAAAAACAACAAAAATTGAAAACTAATTTGTTTTTTGATACTTTAAAATTAGATTTTTATTTCTTTTCCTCGAAAGGGGTTTAAATCATAAGATTTGTGTCTTTCTATTGAAATAAACTTTAATTTATTTGAAACGATAATAAACAGAAATAAATGGAAAAAAAGTAAAGCAAAACAAGGCATACCTTAGTGTTGGCCTTTTTGATGATAACCAGGTTCTCAATCCGAATGCCAAACTTGTCGTCTTCATAAAATCCGGGCTCATTTGACAGAACCATACCCTCAACCAATCCCTGGTCGTCAGCACCGGGTCGATAACTGATTCCCATTGGCCCCTCGTGTACGTTCAAAAACATACCGACGCCGTGTCCGGTGCCGTGCAAGTAGTCGAGCCCGACATCCCATAAGGCTTTTCGAGCGCATGTGTCCAACGTATTGCCCTTTACTAACTTCGGGAATATGGCTGACGCCAGAGCTATATGGCCTTTGACCACACGAGTGAAACATTCCTTTTCGAAGTTGGAAGGCGTTCCCAAATGGATAGTTCGAGTCACGTCTGTTGTTCCGTCTCTATATTGAGCGCCCGAATCACATAAATACATCTCTTCCAAAGTGAGTCTTCTATTGGACTCTTCAGTGGAACGGTAGTGAATAATAGCGGCGTTTGGACCCGAAGCCGATATTGTCTCGAAACTGAGTCCCATATAGTCCTCTTGTGCTCTAAATTCAAATTAAATATAATTAAAACTTAATTGAATAATAAAAAACTAATTAAGTGCTAACCGTCTGAACTGTTCGAGTTTGTTGGCGGCGCTCAACTCATCGACAGTGCCTTTGGGCACCTCCTCCTCGAGCCACGAGAAGAACTCACATAAAGCGACCGCATCTTTAATCTGTAAATAATAATAATAAAAAACGTTAATTAATGTAAATTAAAAAACAATTTCTGTCTTACGTGTGATCTCTTCATGCCTTCAATTTCAACGGCATTTTTGACAGACTTTTTCAGAAGCACTGGACTTAAAGAGTCGACTCTTCGGGAGGGGGGCACCAGATTGACTAGAGCTGTACTGCTTTTACTACTTATCTGTAATCATAAGTCAGTAATTAGTGAGTTATAGCGGAAAAGAGTGGCCAATCGGGTGCAGACTTACCCATATCTTTCCGGGTAATTGACTTATAAGCCATTTAAGAAACTCTTTGACCATTTTATAGGGACGTAACTCTATATTATGTCCAGAATTTTGATGATTTACTGAGACATCGATTTGCAAATGTTTTGACGCCTCAGGACTTAATTTATTTTCATCGATAAATAAACTGAAGGAAAAAAATTTAAATAGAAATTCAAACAAATGGTTAGAATATTAGATAAAATTAATTATCAAAGCGTTTGCTTTTAACCGAATACTTACTATATATTGTCGAGCGTTACTACAGAATAGGCAAAGAATACTGGATTATAATCTATATCAGAGCCGCGAAGATTGAACAGCCATGCGATCTCATCCAATGCCGTCACTACCAGTGCTGTCGCGCCTTTATTGACAATTTCCTGACGTATTTCACTGATCTTATCCCTCCAACTCTTTCCCGCGAATTTCAGAGCTAATGGAACCACAGCTTTGGTCGGAGGCGACGGTCTATTATCCCAGACTTCGTCAATAAGATTATCACTGATTGGCACTAATGTATGGCCGGCCGACTCTAACTGAGTGGCCAATGGTTTCCATGTGTCATAAGATATCACAAAAGGGTCGACACCTACTCGACTACCCGAAGGAAGCTTTTTACACAACCATTCTCCCTGAGTCAGTGTCCCAGGAATGGCGTCTTTCATTAAAATCCAGTTCTCATCCAACTGTTTCTCCGCCTGAAGGAAGTATCGGCCGTCTGTCCAAAGGGCCGCATCTTTGGCAGTGATAATGGCAGTGCCGGCACTTCCATCAAAACCTGATATAAAAGCCCGGCGCGCATCACAAGCAGCTATATATTCACTTCCGTGAGCATCGGCTGAGGGGACGATATAGGCCTGAATAGAGTCCGGCACTAAATTCGAATTCTTCATCAAAACTCTCAGTCTTTTGAGAATATGTCCCGTGTTTTTGATGGCCATATTCAGGGGCTCGTCGTCTGAACTGTCGTACAAATCTTGACCTGAAATTGAGAGCCAAAACAAAATACTTTTTTTTAGATGAGAATAACTGGGAATAAAATAATTATTTTATTTGAAATTTGTTAGCAATTTATATAATTATTGTATAAAATACTGTAATAAAGCTTTACAACCAATTAAAGAATGTTATCAATAGATGTTAGGCCTGAATGACACCCAAATCCAAACTTCAAGGAATGTTATCTTTAGATATGTTAACAGAATATTCGATAATTGAATTGAATGCCGATATTAGACAATATTAGTGGTAATAAAGTTATGGAAAAAATAATTAAATTTATATACAATAAAACAATGGGCGCAGACCTCCGATAGCAAAGGGGGTATTTCTGGCTGCGAGTGCGAGATCGAGGTTTTTAATGGAAGGACTGCTTAGCGATGCCATAGAAGAGGCGAAAGCGGCGGCCATTTGCGGGTTACCGCTCGCGACCGCTAGATATTTAAGTGTTTCCTGAACTATAGATGGAAAGGCAGCCGCAGCCGCCGCCTGGGCTTCGATCACATCTTGAAGAGCAATACTAGAGGCGAGAAGACCCTCATCATTGCGCTCCTTAGATGTGGAGGCGCCGATGGATGAGGTCTGAGATGAGGATAATATGGATGTATTGGCCGACCCGTTCCTGAGGGCAGCCTCTGGCGGATGATTGTGTTTATTATTAGCCTTTTTAACGCGATTGTTAACAGTAACGGCTCGACCCGGACACTGCCTATCCCTGGAACACCTCCAGTAAACAGTGCCATCTTTGCCATCTCTCACCTTATTATATCTGTGGCCCTCGAACAGGAGGGCCACACCTCCTCTTTGAGTGGCCACATATGAACACGAATTGGAAGAATCCATCACTTTATACACCGATCATAAGAATCAGAAGTAAAGTCAATAATTTCATTAAACCATTTCATTTCAATAGGAATTCACTTCACATCTCAACCCGACATCACATTTCTTGTGGACAGTAGTCGACAGTCATTATCATAAAACTCGAAAACAAACAAAACATTTATTTTTAAATTAAAACAAAAACTTTTGTGTCGAAGGAAAACAAACGAAGCGTTTGGCAGAACTACCAAAAAGTTATGGAAGCGATGGAAGTGCGCGAAAGAGTTGGTCGACAGGCGCTCGAGGACTGGAGGAGTGAGAGAGAGGGCTAATAATCGGTGATATACTTATCGAACGCAGTTCTCCAGCAATACTGCGATCGACGACTACTTCTACTGAAGTCACTATTGAGGTCAACGAACGCACAATTATGTCTAACGAGCTCTTCAGGCATTCCAACAAAGTTGGCAATGGATTCAATGGATTGAGAGATGCGATGGCTTTTGACTTATTTGATAGTCGGCTCTCAGTATAACTCAGTTGACATTAATATTGATGTCTAAACCAGTAGACAATGGCTACCATTAGAAGAATATATCAGAAAATATGGCACAAAATTGAGATCACATTTAGAGTAACAGATGATTAGTCACATGAGAGAGAAGAGACACTCTTGAAGACAATGGTAACGATATTCAGACAACAAGAGCTCAACAGAACTAAACTTTATTTTCTGAACCCTTTCGATACAAAACTAATGCCAACTGAAGACAAGAATTTAACGAATCGTTTAATAGAGTATAAGAATAAAAAAAGTTTTTTTGTGTCGCACAAGACGTTTGTTATGACGTCTGGTTGAAAGTCATGTCTTATTTGAATGAATTGTATATCAAATAAGTTTAGCAATAATTGTGAGATCAGGACAGCGCTCATGAGTGGGAGATATGGCATAAAGATATTAAGAATTGGGAGAAGGAATGCAGAAAAGTGGTTGTCCTAATAGTTGCTCTTTAGACCAACTGGTATTAGGCCTTCTAGTCTGACGGGATTGGATTATTTACAGCCTTCGGCTCTGGTAGGCATTTCAGTTCATGGCAGGGCATTGGCCTGCGCTCACACTCAGCCTCTCTATCTCTCACTCAGTCTTTGCAATGGGTTTCTCAACAAAAAGAATCACTGAATTGAGTCTATGTTTTAAGAGTGTATTTAACTCTTATATAATGTTAAGACATATAAATAGGTCTAATAATAAGCTAATGCTATATATCATTGGCAAAAATTGACGCAAACCTAATCAAATCCATCCTATCCTCTCCTACCCGTCCCGTCCAAACCTACCAAACCTACCCTCTCTTTGAGCCCTCCTTCCAGTGTAACAAACATTTAAAACATTTTTTGAGGCGCACCTTATAATGGGTTAAACTTAACAACTATTATGTGGAGGAAAACCATCACTTATACAATCAACGGGAGAGGAGAGCACAGAGAGAGAGCTCAAGAGAGAGCACAGATAGGCTTACAGCGGGACCGACCACTAGCACTGGCAATGCCACTGAGGAGAGGAGGGTCAGGGAGGACAGGACACCACTACAAGAGTTATAGACCAGACAGGAGTCAAGAGTTATGTGTCGGTGCAGAACAAGTGCATCACTGAATCTCTTGTGATCTGCATCTCTGTTCTGATGGTCTGATCCTCTCTTTCATTGATATTTTGAACTAAAAGTAACTAAAAGTCAATTAATATTCAGAAAGCGTCTGAAAACTCGTTTGACTCGTATTTATAGACCAATTGATATTCATTTCATGCAATCGTTTGGATACCAATCGCAACATAAGAGTAGAGAAGAGTTAATAGTCTTTAGACAAAACACATACCATTCCTCTCCTCTCCAAAACCTAACCTATCCTTAACTTATATCTATATAATAGCCATTAATAAGCCATTCCTTACAGTCCTTACAGTCCTTTACAGTACTCACCAATTATTTATAGATTCACCGATCGCTCGGCCAATAATCCGACGATTGTTTCCAATTATTTAAATAAACTTTTCATTAATTAAATAATAATTTTATTTCAATTTAATGTTAAATTCAATGTTTAAATACCATTAATATGATTGAAATTCACCTAAAATATTAAAAATATTGTATTAACTCAATACTAGGCTCAGTCGATGACGTCATAGTTAGGTCTAATAAAGTGTATGTTATGTTAGCACTGATTGAATACCAATGGGAGTGAATGGTTGGACAAAAGCGCCAAATATTTATCAAAACTTTTTTCTCATCCGAATATTGAATTGTCATTCAATTGCTATTGAATTGCAATGTATTCTGGGTTAGGATGAGATGACATTATATTTATGCTTATTCTTAGACACAAATACATATCATTTGAATTTTTTAAATATTCTTTCGCTTTCTTTTCAAGAATTTCAGTGAAAGTAATGTTTGTTTTAAACAGTTTTTAGTTATGATTAAAATCAGATTTAATGGCAAAAAGTGAACAATTGGTGGCATTCATCAGATTTACAAATAGAAAGCGATAGATATGATGAATATCTGTTAAAACTCACATTAAATTTATATATTATATACATTAGGGCTAACATAAAGTTAAAAAATGAATGCCATTTAAGCAAATGATGTCATGTTTTGGCTGCAGCTGAAGAGGTCGGTCCTAATCACGATCGCAGATGAGATTTGGAACCTCTTGTCAGCCAAACAGTGAATTTTCAGTCTAAAGAAAACCGGATTTGAAACTGAATTTTAAGAGAAACAGAATTAAAGCCTTTCTTTATCGGTTGGCTCTCATTGATTGAAATCAAAAAAAAAATCCAAATTAAAAATTAATCGATTTTTTTGGTATTTAATTCATTATTTTTCCCTAATATTTGATTTAATTAAATCAATTTTAAGGAACTTATAATTTTGACATAAAAAAAGGTTTTACTTTTTTTTTATTAAAACTTTAATCACATTTTAGCGTCAATTGAATGCATATTTCAATATTAAACGATAAGATTCTATATTTATATTTACATCACTATCTAATCCAATCGAATCCCTATTCTGTCCTCATGTCTGACCCCAAGACTTGCCTGAATTTCAATTCAAAATCTATTTCTTTTTTGCCAAACAGAGCAAAAGAGGTTTAAAATATATTTTTAGAGAATATCTTTCTTTTTTCAATTAATAGAGTAATTGTGAAAATTTATTATTTTTCTGAATCAAGTATTTATCAAATTATTTATAACCCATTAACTTAATTAGGTTTAGATTATTAACAGAATCGAGAAAAAGCTTTGCACTTAAACTCAATAATCAGTACTTAATCTGGTTTTCAATTATATTATGAATACTTTGTGTTACAGATAATGTTTTGAATTGTAATCCAGTATTGAAATCAAGTTATATAATGAATGGAATTGAATGCAAAAAAAAGTTTTTTTTCTTCTCTGATTCTCAATACTTATCCTATCAGTAGATTAGAAACAATACATCAAATAAGTGGAGATTTTGAAAAATGAAATATTGTTTAAACTTTTTTCTGACATCTACTGAATCTCTTTCTCAGTGGAGATGTTTTCTGAGATAATTTATTTTAACTAATTTTGAAATCTAAGGTATAATAACCTCTAAAAAAAATTTCTCAAAGTCTTAACGTTATATATAAAGTATAAAAAAGAACTCTTTTTGGCCAATAATATCGACTTCACTCTAAATAGGAGTTGACTTTCCATTAATTTTGCTCAACATTTGCTGAATACCTGAGAAATATATTTATCAGTTTATAAAACTTAAGATACTTTTCGGTATTTTAAATATTACTTTTAGAGAAGAAGAAGAGTCAGAGAATTGTTAATTCGTTTTGCCTGTAATTCGTTGTAATTTTTCATATCATCGATTAGAGAGTCTTTAGACTTTTGAAAAATTCAAAAATTAAAAACAAAATTATAAAATGTTCTGATATTTCTCTTTCTCTTTCACTCCTTTCGCCTCTCTTTTTATCTCTAAAGGACTCCTAAAATGAATGCTTCATTCGATGAATGCTATGAATGCTATCATTTGGAATAAAAATGCAATTTATATATGAAGTTAAGGTTGAAAAGAGTTCACTCCTGACAACGAAAATCATTTTTCAGATACTATTCTCTCCAATAATTTATATCTTTTTTTCTCTTTTAATTTTCTTTCTTTCTGTTTCGCACAATATTTTCTTAATACTCGTTATAACAAATAGATTTCATACACCTATTGAATATGTATTGAGGTATTGGTTAACTAAATGTTAGAAACAATATATAACTAACGATATTATTATTACTGAATAAACCTTTTCTTTTCTTATTCTTCTTTCAAGAATTCGTTTTTTATTAATCTTTCGTGAGTTTTGCTTAACTGAAAAATTATAAATTTTGTAATTAATGTAAAACACAGTAAATAACTAACTCTCTGAGCATTTTAGGAGAATTTTTCCTTTTCATGCAATTTATAAAAACATTTTTTGTTTATCCAATGCTCTAAATAATAATTTTTTACCGAAAAAAAGTAAAAAATTTACAATCGATAAGTCGATCACGAATTGTTCAAATTTAACTGAACTCATAACTGAAGGCATAACCAAATTGTGAGCACTCGTAGTCTTGAATACTAATATTGTTTCATAATTTCAATTTTTTTGTTCATTTTTTGCAAACTTTTTTGCATACCCTTTGGTTTGGTCTGTCATTCCTTTGGCCAAACACTGAGAATATCTGGAGAACTATTCGCTCAGATATTATGGGCACGTATTGCGAATAATTAATATAAAGAAAATTACACATTGTCTGCAATGTCTGTGAAATAAAAGCTAAGATTTATTCGAGTAGTGAATGAATTATTACCAAAACTGCAAAATAAAGAAAAGAAATCAACATTTTATGCGAGCATTTCAGACGATCCAGAATTAAATAGCCTTTAAAACCGTGAATTCACTAATAATTTCTTCTATTATTAATCTCTTTTTATAATTTCATATAATATAGTGAACGCGTTCCGCAAATTTATACTTATTTTCTGATCATTACCTCTTTGAACAACAATTCAAATCAAATAATTATCAAATGATTAGAATTTCTATTTAAGGGTTGAGAACCTATAATATGAAAAATATTCAGTCATGAAAACCAATCCTAAACTCTTAAGAGTAGAGAATAAATGTCTGATAAAAATAAAATAAATAGAAGTTTTGAGTTTTGGAAATAGAATTTGAGATCATATATATAGCTCCGAGGATATGAGGCTTTTCGGGCCCGACTTCGTTAATGCTATTCTTATCTCAAATTTATGCAAACCTTTATCACAAGAAGTCTTACCATTGACTCTATAGCCGAACAAATGCGACAAAACTGATTGAAATACAGATAGAAAACCATTAAATATGTATTAATGGGAAAAATAATTAAATCAAAAACTTCTGAATCTCTGATTGATTTTTCGATATATATTAAGTCAAACGAAAAATTCAATTATTTATTAAAAAATTCGGCTGACATTAGAAAAAGAAAGAAAATATAATTTAATGGTTGGTTACACCTAAAAGATGTTGTGTTATGTAATAGTTTGCCTAAAACTTAATTGTGAGCCCAATATTAGAAGAGTTTTTTATCTTTAATTTATTCGCTTTTGATATAAAATGGTTAAAAATATTTGCTCTATAATTGGCTTTATATCCAAGAGTTATAATAAAAATTTATTTATAGATACACTCAATATATTAATATCTATTTTTATTGAAAATTTCCACAAAATTTATTACTATTTTCCTATAGTTTTATAGAGTTTAATGAAATTCAGATGAAATTACAATTTTGTAAAATATTTTATATATTTTCTGTTTGATTGAGAATTAAAAGGTAATGCAATTAAATATTTTAATGCAATCTAAAGAATATCGTAATAAATAAAATTTGTCCCATATTTTAGTCTTAAGCTCTATTGAGTCCTAAAAGATATTTAACTTTAATTATAGTTTATAAAACAGTTTTTATTTATTTTATTTATATATAACACAAATTTGAATAATTGAATGTCTCTAATGGTGTGAAATTTTGATAAGAAGTGAAAGAATAATTGATACCAATTGGCGGCTATTCAAGTGATTTGAAGGGAATTATAGAATATTTGGCGAACAGATTGACAACACATTGAGCCAATCAATCATTCACTAAATCAGAATCTATTTTTTCAAACCCTATATATTGTTATATAACTTGTTTTCCGAACCCATTATTTGCTTAAAC
>JAQIYF010000133.1:0-13486 GCA_034700865.1 Oribatida sp. Gr-Ori-00025
TAAATAAAAACTTTTATTCCCAAACATTTGTTCAAATCAGTGATCATTAGACTAACGTTAAGAATATTCTGACTCTCATTACAGATCAAAATAATTAAATTCTTATATAATTGTGACCATAATTAGCAATTTATATAATATTCTATAAAATAGTATCAAATTCTGTGGCAATTGAGTGAAGGGTTCGTCTAATCAGTTGTGATATTAACGTAAGTATTGGACGAATGCTTCTATGGATCAGATGTTTCTCTAACCGCATGTCTATTGATATAACATTACATTTATGTCTAAAGACTTACTGTTATTATAATTGAAGTTCACTTTCATATCAATTATTATATCATTAATTCATTTAATTATTTGATATATTAATAGAAATGAGTTTTGCTTTAAATTAAACTTTAATTTCTATTGACTTCTGATTTCTGGTCATTAAATACTTAATCGCTTTTCAATTGTGTTTCAAATTTAATTAAAAAAATTTGTTTTGTTTTTAGTATTAATTAATAATTGGATTGCATTTAAAGGGGAAAAATGTTAAGAAATGTTGGAAAAAGTGTTTCAAAGCTGTTGGCGACCAATAAGTGTCTCACTTATGGATCTATTGACCAATCGATGGACTTATTGTGTCGACAAGAAAGTGGTCATCGATTTAACTCTTCATTAAGTAATTCCCACGAAATTCCAGAGAATCTGTTATATGTGGTGGACTCAGAGGACCCGTCTTTCTTTCATATGGTTGAGTACTTCTACCACAAGGGATGGCAAGTGGTTGAGGACAAACTGGTGGAGGAGTTCAAAGGCAAACTGACCAGTGAAGAGAAACGCAAGAAAGTCAGAGGATATCTATCTATATTAGGTCCCTGTCATGCGGTCCTCGAGGTATCCTATCCTCTCAAGCGAGACAATGGAGACTATGTTATGATCAATGGGTGGAGAGCACAGCACAGTCACCATCGACTTCCCTGCAAAGGAGGTATTCCATCAGATTTATTGATATATCTTAAGCTTTATTGAGTCCATTGAAAGAATCTGTTGTTTATAAGGAATCCGATTCAGTCCTGATGTCTGTTTGGATGAAGTGAAGGCTTTGTCGGCTTTAATGACATTCAAGTGCGCTGTAGTGGACGTGCCATTCGGTGGGGCGAAGGCCGGACTCAAAATACATCCGCGAGATTTCAGTGATCATGAATTGGAAAAAATTACCCGAAATTTTGCGCTACAATTGTCTAAAAAGGGATTCTTAGGGCCCGGTATTGACGTACCGGCGCCTGATATGGGAACCGGTGAGCGAGAGATGAGTTGGATTGCGGACACATACGCGCAAACGATAGGTCACACAGACCTGAACTCTCACGCGTGCATTACTGGTAAACCCATAAATCAGGGAGGAATTCACGGACGCATATCTGCCACCGGAAGGGTTAGTGCTTTTTGTTAAATATATCTGTCGTTACCAACAATTAGATAATTATTTCAATCATTTAATCCATGGATTCATAGATTTGCTAAAAAAATCTCAATTTTCTATTATTTTTCATTTTATTAGTCAATCAATTGATTAGATATTTAATTAAAGATTAGATAAAATGTTTGAAATAATTAATTGAAAGTCTGTTTGAATTGAAGGGAGTTTTTCACGGAATCGATAACTTTATAAACGAGGCCTCATATATGTCAATGGTTGGCAACACTCCCGGCTGGGGAGGAAAGACATTCATAATTCAAGGCTTTGGTAATGTTGGCCTTCACTCTATGCGATACCTGAATAGAGCCGGTGCTCGATGTATAGGTATTATGGAAAGGGATGGAAGTATTTATAATCAGAACGGAATAGATCCCAAAGAATTAGAGGACTGGAAGATGAATAACGGAACTATTGTAGGCTTTCCTCAGGCAGAGGCATATCAAGGAGAGAACCTTCTGTTTGAGAAGTGCGATATTCTGGTGCCCGCGGCCACTGAGAAAGTCATAACTAAAGCGAATGCTGACAAACTCCAGTGCAAAGTATAGTTCCATTCAATACATTAAACACTCTTTTCAGCAATTAATGTAAAATAATTGTTAGATTATAGCCGAAGCGGCCAACGGTCCGACCACTCCGGCCGCCGATAAGATACTGATTGACAGAAATATTCTTATAATTCCCGATCTATACATAAACGCGGGCGGAGTCACAGTCTCTTACTTTGAATGGCTTAAGAACTTGAATCATGTGAGCTATGGTCGACTCCTCTTCAAGTATGAGCGGGACTCCAATTATCACTTATTAGGTACCACTCATTCGAGACAATGATTAGCCATTTGTAGTGAATTATAACCATTGCTTTCATCTAATTGTTTAGAGAGTGTTCAGGAATCTCTTGAGCGACGATTCGGTAAAGCTGGCGGTCGTATACCTATAGTTCCGAGTGAGTCGTTCCAGAAAAAAATATCCGGTGCTTCCGAAAAAGATATCGTCCACTCAGGTCTAGACTACACAATGGAACGGTCGGCGCGGGTATTGTCCACTCCTCTAATTAGTGGTGATTTTGTTTATATTAATTAGATTTTGTTCTTTACAGCAAATAATGAGAACTGCAATGAAATACAACTTAGGTTTGGATTTACGAACGGCTGCCTATGTGTTAGTATTCATTCATTCATTTCAATTCAATTTACAATTAAATTAAATCTAATTATGAACTGATTATCCATTTCCAGAAATTCAATCGAAAAGATTTACAACACATACAAAGAGGCCGGCCTTACGTTCACATAATAACCGAACTCTTTATGTCAAAAGCAATCTCTTAACCAATAATTATATTGTTTTTTCGTTTGTTTTGTTTTTTTTAATAACATTATAATAAACCATACGTTGAATGCTATAAAAAAAGAGATTCTAATGAAAGGGGAATCGGAAAGGAATGGCAAACTTGTGTTAACCAAACATTTTTAGTGAATTTTAGCGATAGATTTGTCAAATTTATTATTAATAATATATTATAAGTTTATTTAAAATATATATTATATTATATATTAAAAAATATGTTATATCTCTTAGTATTAAGTGTTAATTCTCTGTTAATTCTGCTGTCATTGAAAACAATACTTTTAATGCTTTCATCAAATTTTTGAACCAAATTATTAAAAACTTTTTATGTCTTTATTTAAAATTCATGTCATATTCTATGCATTAATAAATAAAATTACACATCGATTGTGATTCACAATAAATCAAACCATGAATTGCATTATTGTTCTCCGTTATTGACCTAATCTTTAGGTCGTTCTTCGCTTATTAGCCATTTTGTGTCTGAAAATGTTTGGTCAGAACGCGGGCCAATCACTACAGTACCGGAATTGACGGTTGCGTTCAGTAAATATCTGTAGAGAAAGATTATAATAAGTATTTAGTATTTATTTCAAATGATGTCTACCTTTTGGCCACTTCTTCGACATCTGTTTTCGTGACATCCAGTAAACGCATTCTGTAGTCGTGTTTCATCTGATCTGAGATTCCATTTGCAAATAATTCGAACCCCTGTTGGCTCGGCATAACCGGACGGTCCACTTCTTGGAAAACAGATAACTTTGACTCATCAATGTCTTGATCCGTATAATTGTTTGGATCCGACAGCCATTCGGCAGATCTATTAAAGGCATCGATGGTCTCATTGATATGCGGATCACGATATGAATAATAGCTTAAAACTCCTCCAAAATTAAGTTTAGCGCCGCCCCCATAAGCGCCACCTATTTCTCTGATCTCTCGGTGAAGATATTTAGTAGACATTAGTTTGGCTGCAATTTTGAGTTTAGAGTAATCCTTATGAGTAAAAGGGGCGCAAAATATAGATTTCCCCAAATAATTGTTAGCGAATGGGAAGACGTGGTGTTCGTTGAGCTTCGACTCTACGACCGGAATGTCAGTTCCGAGCGATTCTTCACTTTGTATTGCATTTGATTCACTGCTTCTGTTAATCGATTGAATAAATTTCTCAATTACCTGAAGTGAAGGCCTAATAGTAGGCGCCTCTGCGTTGACGGACACACGAATGGAATCGGCATTAAATAAAAGCGAAGCAATTGTTTTGAGGTTTTGAACAATTGGTTTGCAATCTTCTAATGCGGCCAAAGAACGGAAATGTGAAACAGAAGACAAACCACTCGTCAATTCCCTAAACTTTGAAGCGCCGCCTAACGAAGCGGCCGAACGGTTCATCGCATACAAGTGTCCGGAGGGCACCAGACTTTGTGTCATTTCCGACGAACACATTCGGATCAATTGAAGCAAATGGTTGTAGTCGTCGTCAAATCGGATTCCATTGAATAAATCGGTCCATAATTTAAACATTTGTTCGACATTTCTCTCCAAACAATGCGAAGAAATAATGAGTCCTTTTTCGAAGAGATCGTAATGCGAGGGATGGTCTGACACATGCACTGACCCCTGAAGGCCATCAGTTCTTAACTGAATTTCTTGATCCTGTTGTTTGCGATCCAGAGATCCGGCGCCTAATTTAGTCATCACTTGACTGAATAGCGGCAGATATGGCACCAAATGTTTTGGAAAGTCATTTGATTTTCGTTTTAGTATTGCTTTGAAATAAATGATACCATTAGTCGGCTGAGCACTCCATTGAATGGGAACGTTAGCTATTTCTGTGCTCTGGATATTCGTTGCATTGAATTGACGGGAAATGTCATTAATGACACTAAGAGTCGGCAAAACACTCACGTCTTCAGTAGATTTCTGGACTTTTTCCAATTGGAGCCCATTTTCATAAATCGTTTTTAAGTCTTCTTTTGTTAGTTTAGATAACTTTTCGTTTAATAGTTTTTGTTCTTTCACTTTAAGATTGTCCTCGAAATCAACCGATGGATTCATTTCTAATATCAATCGATGAGTGTTTGAAACAAAATATTCTTTGATTTTATCCTTTAATAGATTGGGATTTCTTGTCATTTCTGATCGAAATCTGTTGACGTGTTCGTTGACACGAAGACCTGCTATAGGGTTGGAGTCGTGGATCCACATTGGGTTCAAATTCATGGCTAATCCGAGTCCATAATTACTTGATTGATGTTTTGTACTCAACTCTAATTGATGTAAAATGGCTTCAATTCTTTCATTAGGAAAGCCATCACTAATAGCATTCTTCAGCGCTATATCAATGGCTTTCACCACTAAATTCACATCACTTTTTGCAATGCTTTGCAGTCCAATGGAAAAGAAGGACTGTTTCGTAAAATTACAGAAACCACTGTTTGGACTAAAGTCTGATCCGAGACCAGAATCTATTAATGCCTGATATAAGGGTGCGTTCGGTCCGTCCATCAAAAGTGTGGTGAGAAGAGCGAGAGTAAAGTTCTCGTGAGTATTGGTTATGTTTTCCAACATAAAGGTCACACTGACTGTCGTCTGCTTTTCGGGAATGGGTGCCGACGGGTCGGGTTGGCATTCAATCAATTTGTGGACCGGTTTCGACCATTTCTTTTGGTCTGAAATGTCAGTCGATTTCTTAAACTCTGGATTCGCTTGAAATCGACTCAAAGCGTATTCATTAATGAAAGCCAAATGGGATTCGAGCGGAAAGTTTCCGTAAGTGACAAACCTTTTCAATAGAAATTCAAACTTAAAAATAGTTTTTAAACAAAAAATAAAATGCATCCAAACCTGGCATTACTCGGATGATAGTGTGAACAATGAAATTGTTTCAGATTTTCATGCGTTAGGTCTGGGATAGAGAGGGGGTCTCCGCCCGACTCATAAGAATAGGTATTTTCGGGGAAAATAAAGTTATGCAGAGATCGGGCATATATTGCAGACGAACTCGACTTTTGGTCAAAAAAAGTTTTGTATAATTACCGGTAGTTTAAATCAAATTTAAAAATTGTTTTAAAGACTCACAAAAACGCCTTTCATTTCGTTAAAGACAACACCTTTGAAGACAATGTCTGAATTGGGGTCTTCGACCTTCTGGTGCTCTAAACGCCAGCCCTCTTGACTAAAGTCCAGAGGTCTTAGTTGAGGAAAGAATACAGAATCCAAATAAATAGCCATTAAATTGTAATAATCTTTGATATTTTGTGTACAAAATGGATAGAATGTGTGGTCAGGAGTGGTAAAGGCGTTCATAAATGTGGCCAAAGATCTGTTCAACATCTTGAAGAATGGGTCCCGAACCGGGTATCTCTCAGACCCACATAAAGCCAAATGTTCCAGAATATGAGCCACTCCTGTGTTGTCTTTAGGTGTCGTCTTCAACGATACGCCGAAGAAGTTGTTGTTGTCTTCTCTGTGTATATGCAAGTGTTGGGAACCACTGTTCCGGTGGTTCAGTAGATAAGCGGTTAGACATAGTTCTGGTATGTCTTCAATGGTCTGCACTTCATATCCATGTAATTTATCGCCGATTTTCAGATTTTTATTGACTGAAAGTTTCGCTGAAGAGACCGATGAAAGTGTTTTCCCATTGAAATGAATTGACTTTAATCTAGAAATTGACCTAAAAATACAATCAATTAATTGAAAATTTAATCAATTTTTCCCAAAATCAATGAATTACTTGGAGTTTAGCAGAAATTTATACATTATTTGTAATTATTTTTGTAATTAAAAACTTATTTTTTTAAAAATTCAATTGAAATTCAATGCATTGATTGCCTCATGGATTGCATTCGCATTCAGATCATGTGATTCGCGATTCACTTGTATTTTCAATCACAACATAAGTTACGTTATGTAAGAATCGCCGCAAAAATCCTTTGAATCCCTTATAAAAACCATTTAAAACATTATTTGATTTAAGGATTAAATCAGAAAAATTAATATCAATACTAATGGTAACCATTAGTTATTAACTTATATTTACTCTTCATTTCAAACATTATTAAATGGATTAAACAAAAAACAAATGATAATAAATCACTTGAAAATGCAATGCACAGAATAATTAGACCCAGGGTGAGGTGTGGTGAGGATGATGAGGGTAATGGTAATCTAAGTTAGCATTAGTAGTCATATTAACCATTTTATCAGACATTTCATCGCTAATACATATAATTTGAATGCTTTGGCTTTATTTTCAATAAATATTATATATTTGATGAGTGATTAGGCTATAAATAAAGTTACATTGCTCATTCTGTGATTGTCTGCAGCCACTATCATTGTTTTTGAGAAGTTACCAGTGTCAATAGTGATAAAGTGCTCTTATCATCCCTAACCCATAAGCCGGGCCATACAAACACTTGGAGATAAATGAATTGTCTGTAAATTGTGTCCACAATAACCTATGGAGAGGTTGTTGTAGTGAAATGTCACTCAAATCTAATGTAATTATAATGTAATCTCAAATAAACCGTATTTTTAGTGTAAATAAAGTGTTCTTCTAATCACTAAAGGCTTTGGTTGTGATTTCAAAAGAATTTAATCAAAAATAAAGTTTAGTTTAAGAGAAAAAACTTTTGATTTAATTCTAACATAAAATCAATTATTAGTTAATTTGGTTGACTCTGTGGTTGACTTTGAATTGGGTTTGAGAGCCGTTTGGATGCACTGAAGTCGAGGGATATTTAGTGGTAATCATTGATTGGTTAAGGATTTTGAAGTGAGAGCACAGCCAACAGCACAGACTCCGAGACTCCGGTTTTGACTTCTCAGGCGATTTCCTCGCAAATGAGTGAATGGTTTGCAAACATAACATAACTAAACAAACTCTGAAACTAATGCTATCCTTAAGTTTTAGAACTGAAAAAAAAGTTTTTCTTCACTTCAAAAATGTAACGAATGATTGTTTTAATGACAGAAATGCCTAAAATCTCAATCAACTCATCATTACTAGTGATTAGTGATAAGTGTTTTCATTTTCTATTAATTTATTTGATTTTATTCCAAACTTTTCTACTTTTGTCCGCAAATCAAATAAATAAAAGTTTTCTAAATAAGTGGCCTTTAAGTGAATTGTCATTAAAGGAGACAAACCATTGGAACAATCAATTGTCTGGAGTGTATGCAAAAGAATTGCCAATAAATCACTTTCTGGAAGTGCTTCAGTCGAATAGAAGAATAAGAAGAAGTGCTAACCATTCGCCACAATATGTGATTCACTCGTATTCAGGGGTTTATAAGCAAAACGAGACTAAAATAGATGTGAAATATAAATCAAAAGCTGTGAGAAGTGTTACAAATTCAGGTAAATTGTGTTTACTTTCGCTTTAGTTTTTACTTTTTATATAAAATATAAAATAAATGAAACATTTGTTGTGATTAATGTCAACTGAAAACAAGATTTCGTTTAATTTGATGAATGCTTTTATGTTATCTAAAAACAAACAAAATATAAATGCATTTCAAATGTAGACTGAATTTAGTTTCACTTTTTTTCTCTTATATTCTGTGCTATCACTGAAATGATAGCAAAAATTGCTATAAATTCCCAATTCGTTGAACTCTCAGACTTTTAGACGACTTTTGCGGTGAGTTTTCAGTGATTTCTTCAGAAAATTATATCTCTGTCTCTGATATTATCAAACCATTAGCCATAATGGCAGTGACGACCGAACTGGAACTCCAGTCGAACGGTCTGTCCATATGAATCCGTGTGCTATTAGAGTGGAGTTTAGGCAAATCCTGGTCCAGAGATAGGAGAGGAGAGGGAGTCGTCTAAGAAAGTTGTGTTCTCTGTGTCGGAGCTGTTCCTACATTAAGAGCTTTGGGCAGATCTTATCATTACTTAAGGCAGTCTCGCATTACTCGGTCGCCAACTCTCGACTCTTGAGTATATGTTTTGCATTCCTATATAATTAGTGTTTCCCTTCATTTCGCCCCTCCATTCAGCCCTCCTTTGCTTTCAACAAACTCTCTGCAAAACTTGAGCTCAAACTGCCTGAAGCTCTGAAAAGAACAAAAATCTTTTTCTGGCAGAACTTAAGTCCATTAAATCTTATAGTTTTAAGTAATCAACTGCACAGCTGCGGGCCCTCACTCTCTGCCCTCCCTGTGCCCTATCTCTGCCTCAGTATTTACTTTAGTGTACATATAATACAATAGTTATTATAACTCTATAATAGCTATTGCATTGACGACTGGTTTCCAATCTAACTTCAAAACACACCGGACGGACCAGTCAGTCAGTTCCAGTCCCAGTCCACAGCCCCAACACATCTCTCAGACATATCTAATCTGAATGCGAACCAAATTTCTCTTCCACTCTATTATCATCTCTCAAACCGCCCGAAGAAGTGCTCAATAGTCAGACATAACCTGTGATTTCAAATGAAAAATAATAATTTCGCCAAAAAATTATTGCCTCTAATGATAGATAAAAAGTAAAGCAATTGAAGAAACAGACGATCACTGAAAGTAAAAACTCATAACAGAGAACAACATTTCATGCTTTAGTTGGACTGAAGTCAATATAAGACTAAAAAATCTTTGAATAAATTTAAAACATTTTAAAGCAATTGGTTTACGATTTTTCATTCATTTAAATAGATTTTATTGAAGAAAAATGTTTTGACTTTAACTCAAAATTTATGATTTACTTGAATTTCCATCTATTTTATAGTCGTCTAGACTTTAGTTTCTGTTTTGCAAATATTTAGACTTTTTTTTTATTATAATTGGGATTTATTTTCCAGTATTTTCCCGATTATTGTTATCTTAAATATAAAAACTTTTATTCCAAACGAGAGTGAAATTAATAATGAATTTCTAAACGAGTTTTACTTTTATATTAGATTTCTAATTAAGATATATATTTGGCTATAAAATGTTGAGCACTTAGATGAGGCTCCGGTACATTCCAAGACCCATAGAATGTTAAAATGATATTAAAAATAAATTTTATTAAAACTCTTTTTATGAATTCAGTCGATAATAAAATTCTCCGAAAATAAAGTCTTCTCTTAAGTGAATAAGAAATTCTTAAAAAGATTTAATAAAATTTTATTAGAATTAACACATAATTCACAAAATAACTGAACGGTTGGCAAAACATTTTTTATTAAAAAAGCAAAGAATAATAAATACGGGTTTTCAGTAATATAGTAGTGATAGTAGTGATGGCATAACTGAAGATGACTTTCCACTCATTATTCATTTTTATCATATTTTCAATGTTCCAAACAGTAATAAACAGCGCCAGTGCTGGCAATACTGGTAGTGTTGGCAGTGGCCCGACATTCGAAGAGGAACCGCTCGATTCCTATGTTATTCGTACGAAAGCGGCGAAACTTAATTGCAAAACATTAAACGCATTGAAGGCTTGGTTTGTCTGCAATACGGGTCAGTCATTCACTCATTTGTGTCTAATTTGTTTGTAATTAAAAATTTGAATAAATTGTTAATTAGTTGAGAATTGAGTAAACAATTGATTATTTATGATAACAGGCGATGAGAGAGTGATTCAGGACAGACAGAACGGACATAATTATGTGGATCCGCAAACAGGAATCAGAATTGTAAGCTATAATTGATTATTTGCATAAATATTTCATTTAATCATAACTTTTGTCAGTCGCCCATCAGAGGCTATTATAAGATACCAGTGCTGTACAGTACTGCTGCAGCACTGGTGGTATTCCGCGATCCATACTCTCCTTATATTCTCAATATATTCTAAAGAATGATTTCAACTCTATTTCAGATTGAATTAGAACTGGAAATAACCCGAAATGACATCGAAGAGCGTAAAAAAGCCGGTTATAACACACCATTCGAGTGCTGGTGTAATGCCTACGGCGGGCACCTGGAGATCGTGAGTCGTCACGCGAAGATTGACTATTCGTGTAAATATTTGATTATAAAGTTTATTATTAATAAATTTATTTTTATAAGAACTCGAATAATATTCACAACTTATATAATACCGCAGAGTATGCCATAAGTAGTGAATATATGAATGTGTGATATGTTTATAGACATTGAAAACAATGCAAAAACAGAGAACAGAGCGGAAGAGTAGGGAAGAGAAGAAGTGCTCTGTTTTTGCTATAAATTTTAATATCCAGTAGAGAGTAATGGTTTGGTTGACATCAACTGAACAACAGCTCACTATTGCTCTACTTCTGTCTATTTCTTACTTTATATGAACTTTTTATAGGCTTTAATTTCCTTTAAAGTGACTGCCAGTGCCACTGCCAGTGCCGGCTCTAAAGCTGTCAGACATTCTTCTGGATTCTAAGCTCAGTTATCACTCCATTTTCTGCGTACTAACGATCCCTTAATGTTATTCCTCTGTTTATATTGTTCTAACATTTTCCTCATTTCATTAATTGTCGCTTTTGTTAGACATTAGTTAATGTCTGATATTCTCTGATATTATTTTATCGGAAAATCTTTTGTTAGTCTCAACTCACAAATGCTTTACAATTAGATTCCGTTCTATTGTCTTCAGTTTTGTATCTCTTTATGCGATTCCAGTGTTTTGTATGAATTGCTTTCTATTCCGTATTAGGAATAGAGGAATAGGCAGAGCACTGGTAGAGCACTGGTAGGCCAGAGATAGCTTAGACCGAAAAGACAGAGAAGAAGGCAAAGGCAGTGCATTCTCACCACTATTGCCGTCAATCAATTATAACGTCAAATACAGATATAACTGAATGCACTTAATATAATTGATTTTCGCCGCTCTCCCTGTGCTCTGCCTAACAGTCACTGTAACCGAATCTATGGACGACCAGAAGAACAGTATTCCTAACATTTGGTGCAGATCTGAACAGAGCATCAGAAGCTATGGGAAGACTAACTCTTAATGTTCTTATGTAAAGGCATTCGCATTGGATTCCCCTTTCATTTCATTCACAACTTTTGCATCGCTTCCTATTGTGTTTCCCAAAAAGCTTTAGTCTTAGCCTTAGAAACGATCCATTCTTTGGTTTACAACATCCCAGTCCTCCTCAATAGCAATGGAACTCTTGCTCTTGTCTTCTCTTCTCTCTCGACATCAATCAATAGAAATCGATTTAATCCCTTAAACTGTAATAACTTTAGTGTAATGCCTGTAATATATATCGTATATATCGGCCCTAACTTTTCACATACACCACAACTATCTGTCGGCGCAATACTCTTACGCTATATGTCTTTCCATCCTTTCTTTATTGACTTCCTCTTTAATCCAATTTCATTATCTCTCTAATAGTTGTTCTTTTCATTTGTTGGATCTTTTGTTCAGTTTTTTGTGTTTTAACCACTTTTTAGATCAATTTATTATTTGTTTATTTATTTATAAATATTATCTTTTTATTCATTGATTATTTGAGTTTTTATTACTATTTATGTTTGAGTTTATTATTTATTTATTGATTTTGATTATGATTTGAATATTTTTTCCCACAAATGCTATAACAGTCTTACGAAAGCACTTCACGAATGAACCGCTCAGTCAGACCGTAGCCGTCAATTCACAAACCAGTTTCACTTGTCTTCCCCCTGAAGGCGATCCAAAGCCAACATTGTTTTGGCTTAAAAATGGAGAAGTGATTAATGCGAGCTCTGGGGGCGCGTCCCAGCCCTGGGATCACACGGCCTCCGATATAATACCCGAACACTTTTCGGCTCCCGATCACCGAAACTATTTTATAGGTCACGACTCGTCGCTTATTATAAAAGAAGTGACTTTTGCAGATCAGGCCAACTATACCTGTGCCGTACGTAACCCGGCCGGTGTGCGGTATAGTGAGCCTGCTCAGTTAACTGTGTTCGGTGAGACACCAATACATTTATCATTTCATTCATTGCAAACTTAATCCTCTTTTCTTCTTCTTCTAACGTAAGCTCTTTTGACTTACACTCGAAATACAATCAAAAGTGAAAACACTTCAAAAAATAGTCTATTTTTTCATTTAAGCTATAATTCAAAATACAATTTAAGCCCTAATCGTATTATTACTGCACATATTTGCAGCTGACGGGGGATGGAGTCCTTGGGGCAATTGGTCGCCCTGTGTTCCGCTCAAACCCACCAATTGTGGTCGTGGAACGCAAAAGAGAACCCGTTTTTGCAGGTATGGTATGCTTTCAGTAAATAATGGTTACTCTAATCCAGATATTAAACACATAATACATAACTCACTTAATGTTATTGTAAGCGATCGCAAGTGATGTTAAACTCTCTATGAAATGATCATTAGTTTTGGCTTTAAGTCTGTTTCCTATTAGAGATACAGTTATTGCACATAAATCATGGCATAGAAGGAGAAGAATAATAAACAAAATTTAAGTTATTATAAGTCCTATGAAATGCACTTAATTTTCAAAAGAACTTAATTACAACTTTTTGGATCAATACTTGAAATTATCTTTAGTTAACATCTCTTTCTCTTAAATATTGAATCTATTTCTACAAAAAAAAACTGTTTTTTGAATCCGTTAGGCATTTGCGGTAAAATTCCTCTTTATTTTCCTTTCGTTTTATAAATCTCTTTCAACTAATAAATTGCAAACATTTTTATCATTGAATGAAAGACTTTATTTTAAAGAGAGATTTTGGGT
>JAQIYF010000134.1:0-13479 GCA_034700865.1 Oribatida sp. Gr-Ori-00025
TATACAATGATATAATTATTCCCGAAATTAACAATTTATGGCCCGATACACAGTTGGCCTCCTTTGTCATGACATCAATCCTATTGATGGTCTCAGTCTTATATGGAATTTATGTTTTTACTAAATGTAATCATAATTCGTATTCATATGAAACATAGATTTAAATCATTTTCTTAAACAGATTATATGGAAAAGAATCGACAAATTAAACAAATGGTTGAGAATCCCATTGTTAGCGATGAAGAACTTAATGATAGACAGGATTTTGATAAAAGTTTTCACCAAAAGAACCAATTAATTACTGATTAGTTTAAACCCATTCCCTAATTGTTTTATTAGTATTTGACTATAACTTTAAAATTGTTTGTAATTCTGTTTAAACGAGAAATATTGCAAAAAAAATCTGAAACCAAACTTTAATTCAAATGCTTTTAAAAACTTTAATTCAAATGCTTTTAATGAATAAAATTTTAATGTTTTGTAAATATAAATACAATTAAGGCTATGAATAATGATTTGCAAAGACTTTCATTCATTTTAATAATAAATAACGAATGAGTGGCTGATGTCTGACTTCCGGGTTCGGGCGGTAATGTGTAGACCAGTGTTCGAGGTGTCCAACCAGTAGTGGTCGGCTCTGAATCGAATGATCGGTCACTTCGGGCTCTGTTCGACAAATCGTTTTGTTCGTCAAACTGTTCGTCTTCTGTAGTGGTTGTGGGCAATGAAGTGGAAACGGGAATGGGATCCGGACAGCGATCAGTGAGACTATAAATGATTGTTTGGGTTAAATATGTTTTATTTCATTCATATTTATTATTGCAGACCTATTGAAGTTTAAGTGAGAGCACCGGGAGATGAGGAAACCCATGGAGTGATCCATTAGAGTTCGCGATCTTCGACCACATTCTCGCAGTAGTGGATCGCTTACACAGTTCTTGAATTGACTGTAAGAGCTGTGAAAAGAATGGTTTAATCGATATTTGAAATGAAAGTTAATGGGAATGTTGGGAACTGACCAACAAATGTGGTCGTCGTGTGCTCTGGGATTAGAGACGTGTTGAATGAGTTGTTTATAGAATTGTCCGCAACTGTCGATTGAGATTCTTTTAAAGCAAACGGCTTTTGATAAGTACTCTAATGGACACAAATCGCACAAAAAGTTATTTTTGAATCAATGTGTTTGTCAATGGATTACAACCTCTTTGATAGACATCTGAACTGCAAATCGCGTGAACCGTATCCACAGAATTCTCAACTGATTTATGAAATAATATTTTTCTCTCTTCACTGAAACACTGGGAAACATACCGACGAATACAGTCAACGAATTGACTCCACATTCTGGTCACAAAATGTTTATTAATTATTTTTATATCATTTCAATTCAAGACATTATTTCATTAATAATTCTCTAATGATTTGCAAATTTAAATACAAACCCAAAACTAAGAAATATATTCCTAATAAACATAATATTGAGTACTGACCGACACATTTCATCGACATCTTCCAGGTTTGTGGGAAACATATATCTAATGTCTTCCAAATAAGGTCTAACCATTTGAGTGCAATTATTCTGTCTCTGAGGACAGTCTGATTCTGTGTGAGCCAACACTGCGGGCACTAAAACAAAATAATCATTTATTACATTATATTAATACAAATATAGATACTATTGAATACCAGAATTAATATTTTACAAGAATAACAAAATAAGTTATAAGAATTTGCAATACTTTTGATCTAAGATAGGATTAATTTAGAATATAGTCGCAGAATATTCCCATTATGAGCATGGTTAATTTATAGTTTTGCTGAAATTTGATTAAATTATAATATTTACAAAAATAATAATAACTTACATAACAATCCCAAAAAGTAAATCAACTGAATTCCGTTTGAATAAAAAGTAATCATTTTATTTAGTGATAAAAACTTGAATTAATATAATAAACGGGTTAGAAATGGATTTTCTTCTTCAATATATACATTGAATAAAAGTTTTAATTGTATTTATGACTTAAATATTGATTTCTTTTCATTTGGCTCTACATTTAGTAAAACTTATTCAATATTTAATGAAAATAGAATTCAATTAAACATTCATTTCAATTGAAAGTATTGGCAATTTTTGAGAACTTATCGGATCTTTTCATTCCTTGAGTTATTCGCTTGAAATTTAATATAAATTGAAATCGATTTTCATTTCACCAGAAAATCAAATGTTAAATCAATATAAAAAAAGTTGAATTCCTTTGGAGGGTATAAAACAAAACATCAAAAAATAAATGAGAAAAATGTGTATTTGATGTGAAAGAAGCAAAAAAAAATATTGAGAGCAGAGCCGACGCACTGGAAGATAATTCCTTTTTGGACAGTCTGTCCGAAGCAGTCATTCACTAAATAAGTCGATAATTAATTAATTAAATAAATCACTTTTCAGTTGGAATTTGTTCACAAAATCCTTAACATTGAAGGCTTTCCCGAAAAAAGTTTAGAAATGTTTAACAAATGTTTTACACAAAAACTTGTATTAAAAAACTCTGACTTTCGATGGATTGAAATCAAGATAAAAGTGATGACTGGATGAGAGTTTACAGAACACAACCCAATCAGTGATGTCTATGACATCTTAAACATACTATTATTAATACTAATAGAAGTAATGAATAACTTTTTTTTCTCATTGGTTTCATTAACCCTTACTATAAATTGTTTTGGAATTTGCATTCAATTCTATGCTATTTATTAATGGATTGAAAGAAACAAATTTTTTTAATAGTTTGATACAAATGGTCAGTAAAAATGATTTTCAAATCCGGGAATGAGAGGAAACTCTGAAAATAATAGAAAAACTTTTATTGAAAATCTGAATATTTTAGTCACACATAACATAGTTTAGACAATTCAATGGTATAGCTATTGATAGAGCGCTTCCGTACTCTTCAACATTGAAATGCCGTTTTTGGTGTCACTCTATTGTCATTAGTATTCATCGATTGTAGGAAACAGACAATCATTTCATATATTGTTAGCTGAGGTCGAAATGATTTGTATTTTTATGACAAAAATTTAATATATTTTGTAAATCTAATTGAAATTTAATTCAAATATTCTAAAAACAAATAAATCTTTAATAATAGTCTAAAAAAAATTCAAATTCTTTGAAAATAGAATATTATATCAAATATTATATAAATCACAATTTTTTTTAACTATTTCACTAAATTATAAGAAAATTATTAATTTTAAAAATGGTTCAGAAGTAGTAAAAAGAAAATAAAAATTAAATTAATTAGACATCAAATGAGAACATTTCTACAAAATCCGATCTCATATTCATAATCTTCACATCCATTTGGAGATGAAATTTGACGAAAGGTTTGCAAAATTGGTGAAACTCTGAGCGCTTCGTCTTTTCCGCACTTCAATAATGTTATAATAGTTACACATTTAGTGAATTCCGCAAAACTACTGAAAAATAGTGAAAAATTCAATTTTGAAAACAATTTTTTGTATTGTATTTGATATTAGTTTTGCTTTTTGTTGTCTCACCAGCAAAGATGTGGTAAAATATATTCAGAATCATAATAAGAGACGTCAGACATACTATCGATTCTTTTCTGGTACTGAAGAGTACAGACATTCATCAGAGGAAAGGCTATTCGCCTGCACTGAGTCTCCAATATTACTAATAAAAGAATTTCAATCAATAATTTTTTTAATTAATAAAACAGAATTTAGAATAAATGGCAATAAATACAGTCGACCGACGATTCCATTACTGCTTCCACTGAAATATGTTTGTTATGTCTGTCTTCTGGTAATATTTGATCTCCAATTCTGCAATTGATGGCAAACCTAACGCGCGATTCCAAGTATTTGTTCGCTATTTTAGAAACTTTTTGAATGCAATTACTTTTTTCTACTAAAGAATCGATACATTGTTTATAAGCAGAGAATAGTTTGCATTCCTTTTCATTTTTCACTACATCTCTTCCGACATCAAAGTCACCAAATATTTGATCGCATTCTTGAATTCGTTTAGCGTTTATACAAACTTCAGAATTCACTTCAATTACTACAGAAAGAAAATAATAATAAAGAAAATTTCGGATATTTTGGGTTAGGATTCGGATCTATTGCTTAAAGATTTCGAATCGGATTCGAATTGAAAAATCCAAATCCGATTTCCACCTCTTATGCCAACCATTTGTTGAGGAATGAATGTAAGGATCAGTCCATTCCTCTTCTTTTTGTCTACAAGTGTCCACAATATTGCGATTTTGTTCAAAAATATAGGAAAGTATTGAAAAACTACTGCTTTTCTCTAATTTCGGGCATTCATTCAGGAAATGCAATAAACATTCGAAGTCTTTGTCTAATAATTGGCAGAAATGAAGAATTTCTGACTGAGTTGTGGTCTTTGCAATGATAGCTGTATTTGATATGAAGTTCGCTTCGCATGTCTCTAACCTCTCGAGTTCGCACTTCAACTCCACCTCCGATTCAGTGAAAGATATGTTGAGAGCGCGCGACCGAAACATTTGCTTTCCTTTCATTTCATCGAGTCTTCGGATAAATATCTCATAATTTCTTAGTTTCACTGAATTTGTATTCAATGACCAAATCGGAGCCACAAATAACTGGTTCAACAAAATTATAAAATAATTTATAAATAAAATATTTAAATACATTTCGCGAAAACCTAAAAATGAATTAACTTTTTAGTGATTAGTGATTAAGAGAAGGCTTTCAGATCTGTACTGATATCTGAGTTCAGGTGATATTACAGACCATTACTAGAAATGATTTACATTTTTATTATAATCTTAAATACACTTTATTTTTCACTCATTTTCAATACTCAATAATAATAGTCATTGAAATACTTTTTTGAGATAAAAATTATTTAAATAACTTTTAAATCAAATCAAATCTAATGATATAAATGTAATCAACTCTATGTGTAGGCCAGTAGTCATTCCATTATTACATTAACTTATAGTACAAATAGAATCGAATCACTCCTTGTTTTTAATGAATTCTTTATTTTTATTTCAAATAGATTTCAAAGCTTTTTGTTACAGAATCACTAAAAAGAGTGCAAATATTTTATTTAAAAAGTAATTAAAAAATATATTGATTACAAAATTAAAATATTTTTAAAGTTTATTATCGATTCATTAAAAAATATGATTAAATGACTTCGACTTCAGTCGTCGTCAATAATTAAAACTTTTCTTTTCTTTCTCATTACCACTACTTCTTCGTCATCTGAATCATCAGAATATCGTTTTTTGCCATTTGTCTCAACATTTTCATCAATTTTAAGAACAAAATCTTCAGACGAATCGTTATTATTATCTTCAATATTGTCATTGTTTTCATCAATTATTTGATTTTCTCTGTCATTATTAACACTTAATTCAGACAATTCTTTATTTTGTTCCGATTCTGAGTCGGAATTTATGTCATTATTATTATTGTTGTTCTCTAAGTCTTCATTAAAACTAATATTTTCTTTATCTTTATTTTCATTCAAATTTTTATTTTCTCTCTCAATATCTTCATCCGAATCACTCTCTTCTCTATCTTTCTCTTCATTCAAACCATTGTCTAATTCTTCAAAATTATTTGCGGGATATTCACGAATACTCTCATCATTGCTGTCACTATCGGTGTCCAACATATCCACAGATTTATAAGTTTTTGTCGGTTTTGCAATCGATTTGCGTTTGATTTTGACGTATAGTTCCTAAAGATAATGAAATAAATGAATTAAAATATTATTTTAATAAAACATAATCCCAATGACTGACCTGTTCTTTGAGCTGATGAATGAGTTGACGTCTAGTCTTCGTTCTGTCGATCATGTGTTCCAGAATCAAATCGATGTAATCCTTATTGCCTTCAGTCTTGTCTTTGAATTCTTCAAACAATACTTTGACTTCGAGTTCCTGTTCTTCTGTCCATAACTTTTTGGTCGACTTCTTGGGTCCGCTCTCTTGATATCCTTCCTCCACATCATTGGCTTCGCGACAGTTCTTCCAAAAGAGTAATTCCATAAACACTTTTGGATTCTTTTGTGCGACGACAACAAACTTTGAGACAATATATTTGGCAAACTTTGAGAGCTCTTTGACTGCTGGCGAGTCACGCAACGGGTCGGAGAGAATGCGTTGAAAAGTGCGAAACACCGACACCTGGAACAGCATTACATGCATTTTGCACTCAAACCCAATTCTGTGCAACATTTTGACGATACAGTGATTCGTTTCTTCGCCATTCATGTCATAACTTCTCAATAAAAGCGCATAATTTTTAACAATAGTCGGGTGACTGTACTTATGGATCACTTCATTCAATTCAATCTCTTTTTCTCGCGTTCTAACAGTGCTTTCATTGTCTTCAATCTCTTCGTTCACTTCCTCTTCTTGTTCTTCATTCACAGTTTCATTCGGGAAATCAGTCATTAAAACCTCATTTAATGAAAGCATTTCTTCTTCTGGAGACACGTCTGGAGCGCCGAATGCATTGTCGCCATCGCCTGACCAGACATTCCTCGCGTCGCGATATAAAGCAATCGCTTCGACGACACGTTTTTCTTCTAAGAAGTTATGAACTCTTCGCAAGATTTCCAACTTTTGTTCGTCAGTCGTCTTCTCAGAAGTGGAATCAAAAGCTCTAATCGTAATGTCGTCCTCAGGTGTCGGCAATTCTATACTTCCAGACAATGCCTCGGAAACAGTAGAAACTATTTCAGTCCAGACCTCTTCGGGAGGGGTTTTGTCTGCTTTTGGTTTCTTTTTAGACTTTTTTCTTTTTATTTTTCTAACTTTTTCTTTGACTAAAAGACGAGAATTTGTTTTGTAATAGTGTTCAAGCATTTTGAGGAACACGTGATTTGTTTCGATGAGATCTTTGAGAAACGTCTTCGACATTTTTATCTCATTGTATTCGTGGAGTAATTGAAGCAAAAGATCTCTGTATTCCACTTCATAGAAGATATTCTTTTGGATGAATCGCGCCATTTGTCGAACCGTCTCATTGTTTGTCGAATAGAAATGATTTAAACTAAACAACAGTTCTCTATAGGCCTTAACAGCAAAATGAAGACGTTTTGACCACACATTCAGATCTTCCTTATGTGTCTTAAGCGCTTCCAAGTAGTGGTCGATTTGCATCGCCAGGAAGTGGAATGTCGTGACAGACATGGTTTCGGAGACCAGTTGACAGTCGTCTGCATTCGGATTAGTTCTTTGGAATTCCATAAAGAACTGAATCGCCCAAAGATAGTAAGTCTCGTCATTCGCTTGACTCAGATTGCGGTCCAATTTGTCTCTTATTTGACGCATAAATTGATTGAAAGAATTGTTAATAAAATCGTTGCAAAAGTCAAACAACAATTTTCTGACTTTTGGAGTAGACTTGTGGACAACATGAGTGGTGAGACAACTACGGGATGTACTGCTGTCGGCCATCGGTTGTCTATTTCTAGCCTTTCGTTTAAATTCTTTGTTCGAATCAAAACTAATTTGACTTAAATTTTCGGGATTTTTATGAAAAATCATTTCCCGATCGCTAATGGATTTCATATTCTTTATATAATAAGTTCCGTTAAATCGACTCAAATTGGGTGAACCCTTAACCGAAAGACTCCTCTCTTTGGACTTGAGTTCAATGAGTTCTTTGCGGTCGAGTTCTCTCTCGTAATCACTCTTTCTTTCGCCGTTCAGACCATTGTTTTGATAATTTGAAGCACTTTTTGCGATAAACTCTGCATTTTGTTCCCTAAACATCAGTGAAATTATTTCAATCAAATGAAGACAAAAGTCTTGATGGGAGTCATCATTGCTTATGAAGAGAATCAGATCATTGATTCCGGAGCTGTGGAGTACTTCCAGAATACGGTCGTGAGGGTTGACATAGTCTTCGCCGTTCGCCTGACCAGAGGTGTCGATAGGAATGTGCAAAACGTTTCGGATTAGTATAAGAATGCGTTCAAACATAAGTGAGTCCTCTATTTGTCGGCTCTCGTCATCCAATTGAAGAATTCGTGTCAAATGTTTGGCCAAAACTGTCCAAAATTTCTTATTAGAGCCGAACGACTGTTTGTAAGAGTAGAGGAATGTCTGTAATTCTAAGTACTTCTGGGATTCCATCTTCTCTTTGGGCGCTCTTTGCGACTGGAATTGAAGAATCGATGGATTCGTTAAGTCAACCAAAAGGCGCAACACTTTGTCGAAGAGCGGCAGGTCTTCCAGAGAATACTGTTCGACAATAGGGATCAGATCGTTGGCCACTATATTAGAAAAACCCAATTGTTTTCGGACACAAAATGTGTTTTTGTCGTCATTTCGGAGGAATCTAATCAAGTCTTTCATCACATTATTCGCGTCTTTTCGGTTCAAAATGTATTTGTTGTCCAAAAGTTTGTTCTTATGGCCCAAATCATTGCAAACGGCCAGCACTTCACTCATGAGTTCGCTCTCGACGTTAGTTGAAGTCATTTTTGTCTTTAATTCAGTGGAAAACTAAACAATTGTCTGATTTTTGGATCAATTCATTGAAATAGCGCTCAAAATATCTTAAGTTTTGGCGCTTTTGAGACACAAATAACGTTCGAATCTATTCTTAAATTTAAATTTAGATTTAAATTAAATTTTAATTATAAACAAAAAGCAAACTCTGATTAAAATAAAATTATTAAAACTTAAATCAAATCATTTAAATAATTTACTAATGAATTGTATTTATAATGATTGCAAGAATTGCAAAAATAATAATTATTTTTTACAACAAATCAATAATGAATTGAAGACATCATTAATGGATTAGGTATTGAATTGAATGAGATTTTCAATGAAAAGCCAAAAAAAGAGTCAATTTTTGTAATATTTTGGTTGAAATGTCAACAAAAGCGATGAATCTTTAAATGAGTGTTTAGTTTAATCATTAGTTTTATTAATAATTATAATGTTTTTAATTAGTTTTTCATTTAATTAACTCATATTTTAATTTTACTCTCATTTGAATAAATAATTATTTATTAATATATTATTTATTTATCGATTGAATTGAGAGGTCAAGTAATCGATGGCTTCACTGAATCGTCCGCTTCTTCTTCGGTGCAAAACTCCGAGAGGACAGCATATGATTGAAACCCTTTCCGGTGATCATACGGTGGAAGACCTGAAGGCAGTTCTCTTCAGCATAACGGGAGTCGATCCGCAGACTCTTCGCGTTTTAGTCGGGTTTCCGCCGCGAGAACTGAATTTAAGAAATGATTTCCAGAAATTGGACGAACTTTTAAGTCATCAAAACAGAGAAACTCTTATTATTGAAGAAGTTATCGATAATTGTGGTGAGAATTGAATGCAATTTATATAAAGTTGAATGAAATGTCATTTTCATTGCCATTCGCTTCAGATAATCGTCGATCGAGTCGTCGGTCGCTTAACACAAATCAATACATTTCGAGCGAATATTCAGATGTAATGCAGTCTTCGAGTAGAAGTAATACCATTCCGGCCGGTGTTCTGCTCCGTCGTGTAGTTCCGGCCAACAATTCGTGTCTCTTTACGAGCGTTTATTTTGCTCTTTCGGGCGGAGAATTCAATGACACAATCGGTCCGGCGTTGCGACAGATTATTGCCGATACTGTGGCCGCCGATCCCTTTACTTATTCGGAAGGAGTTTTAGGTAAACCTAACCGCGAATATTGCACTTGGATTCTGAACGAAGAGCACTGGGGAGGGGGTATAGAGCTCTCTATTCTCTCCAAACACTATGGCATTGAAATCGTTGCGGTCGACACTCAGTCCGTTCGACTCAATCGGTTCGGTGAAGACAAGGCTTACGGACAGAGAATTTTCCTCATCTATGACGGCATACATTATGACCCACTCATGTGGGAGCCATTGGATAATAAGAATCCGATTCAAACTGTCTTTCCGGTGACCAACGAATCACTACTCGATATGGCGTTAGAAATCGCTTCTGAAGCCAAGGCCAGCCGTCAGTACACAGATGTCCAGAATTTTTCGTTGCGCTGTTTGGTTTGTAATGCGCGGCTCAGAGGCAACACTCAGGCGCAGTCACACGCGCTCGAGACCGGGCACATGAACTTCGGCGAAATCTAATGGAATTCCTTTTCTCAAACGAATTTATATTCTTTTTCAATGATTTGTATATATTATTACAAAATATTCTAATAATTATTAATTAATTGAAAACTAATTTTATTCTTAAGCTAATTATCGGAACAAAACGAGAGAACAATATAACAAATGATTGATTTGTTTGCAAATTATTGTCAAAACACTTAACATAACAAACCATTTGTTATATTCCATTCGACTCTTGTTTTTGATCCGATAAATACCAGAATTTAGTCAATACTTCCTTAGAATTAATTCATTCATTAGATAATTGTTTTGCAAATTCTGTTTTATTTGAATATCATTTTAAATGCTTTTTATAATTTTCTATAAAAAATTTGTTGTTTTTATATATTTTTATGATTTTATTAATTATTGTTTAATTACCGGTATTTTTAAAATTATGACATTTTAAGTACAAAAATAGCTGTTATTCTATATATATATCACTCATTAAGACAAACGGTTATTAATTATAGAATGCTTTCCAATAAAAGTTTTAACTATTTTATGCTTTAATTCTTTGATTTGATTAACTTTGGATCAGATATTGCATACTTAGGATCACAAGTGAATGAGACGGTAATCGCGTATCGAATCCCTTTCGACACCTCTTCCACAAAGTGTTCATTTTCTGAACCGGAGGTGAAGGCCGACAATCGGCCGAATTTCGGCTCAATTGCTATACTTTTGTTAAGTGTTTTGTCAATGAATACAAATCTGCCGCCAATGAAGTCCTGACCAAAAGTGGACAAATAGAGCAAAGAAGTGAAATGAAAGGACTTATAGGTCTGTTTGTCCACATGTTTGTGCCAATACTCGTCGTGCACTGTCTTCGCCGGTTCGGATGTGATTCGGGAGAAGAACGTCGGATGAGTTAAATACAAGTGCTTTGAAGAGATCCCGAAATGGATTGCAATCGTCTCTAAAATCTTATTTTTAACGCTTTTGTAAACTTCAAAGTCTTTATCAGTGAAGACATCAGTCTTTTGTTGGCTTTCAATCAATTTATAGATATTTACAAAATTGGTCTCAAATGAAAGGGCGCCCGAATGCAGGTCCAGAATAGAGGCGCCTCCAGAAGAACCCCCTAAAGACATCCCCTTTTTAGCCAATGATAACAAATGTTTGGCCTCACTATCGCTGACCACTGCGTCCGAAACAAAACGACCGCATCTTTGAGGCGCACAAGACTTGAAGTGAAGTCTGTCGTCATTGTAGTCATCAGAACAGATCACTTCCTGACCTTTCGGGGAATTAATTATGGATTCGGATGTGGAGGCCATCACTAGTTCTGTCCTTTCATTCATAAGTGTCGAGTAATAAACCAACAAAAGTATGGCAAACGATAAGACAACTCGACTGAACACTCGCTTCCGAAGACTAAAACTCTGTTCAGTTTCGGGAACTACTCTTTGGGACACATTCTCACTGTTTGTCTCACTATTTGTTGTGAAAACCTTTTTCCGTCGATTGAGACCTTCCGAAGACATTATTAGTTTTTAATTGAATTGACAATAAATACCGGAATTAATGTTAATTTACAAACAAATCAATGAAACAAATGTCTAAATCATTGAAAACATGAGAAAACATAAAACATTTTTATGTAAACTCACTGACAGTTTCGTCACCAAAAAAAAGTTTAATTATATTATTGTTTGAAAAAAGTGTTAAATAATAAAAAGTGAATTAAATTATTTAATAAACATTAAAAACACATTTGTTTATAGCAGTCATGCATTCAATAGATTCAGTGAAATGAGCAGACTGCGGATAATATTTTGAAACCTATAAATATTGTGAGGCTAGGAACAAATGCGGTCTTCTTCTAACTGAGGGTCACCACTATTTTATATATTAAATCGACAAAGAATTTAACGCTGATCACGAATATAACATTTATTTGTTTTTATGTCGAATATTTTTCGAGTTATTCGACTTTTCATAATTTTGATAATTTATCACTATTAATATGTTAAACTGTATGTAATATTTCAACATTTATTGCTATTGAAAATTAAATACTAAATAACATTTCATGATTCTAACTATGAATATAATACCGGTTGCGGTTCGGGTTTTCTTCGGTTAATCGCTTGTGTGCTCTAATGTATGCCTTTCCCCTTCAAACTGTCAGTGCACCCAACAATCCAGCTCTCAATCCAAAGCCAACTGAGTTGTACTCTAAATGTTGTGACAATTTTCGGCCACAAATGAGATGTGTTTTCAGTTTCTCTGTTCATACGAATGGCTTGTTTTAAGAGCACCGATAGATTTATCAGATATAGAAAAGGAAAGCCAGAGTGGAAATGGATGTATTGGTTGAGTTGAGAGTAACTCTAATCACATGACAGATAATCCCTATGTTTGCAGACTTTGTGCCTTAATTATTGTGTAGTTTATATAATATATAAGTTATAGAACTATATTTTGAATGAGGGTTTGCTGATGTAGCCAATGGGGTGG
The DNA here is from genome assembly GCA_034700865.1 of Oribatida sp. Gr-Ori-00025. Taxonomy (NCBI): domain Eukaryota; kingdom Metazoa; phylum Arthropoda; class Arachnida; order Sarcoptiformes; species Oribatida sp. Gr-Ori-00025. The sequence goes on from JAQIYF010000134.1 coordinate 12,636, forward strand.
GAAAGGCATACCATTTAATACCCAGGGTCTCCAATACAATGACTAATATATTATCCGATCATCACCTAAGTTATTGTCGAATATAATACAATGGATTGCTATTAGAATCAATCGATTGCTATATTATTCTTATGTTAAGAATATTTGTGTTCACTCATTACCAAAAGTTGATTGTAATGAATGTCATTTAGCATTACTTCCAATTCCTTTGATTATAGGATTTAGTTCATTGTAATGAATAGTTTGCCTCTAATATAGTGGTTAATTATAGTCGGGATTTAACTATATATCCGATGCTTTTTTTGGATTTATGTCACAGAATATTCCGTTCAATGCATGCGATCAGTCGAGTATATCATTGTATATGTGATTGTCTTATCAATGATATCAATAATTTGATACAGAATTTTGTGATATTAAGTGGGTTTCCAATTATAATTGGAACGGGAGTTGTAATGGACAGTAGTATTTGAGGAATATCAGGGAAACTATTTATTTAATTTCCCAAAACAGCACAGGATTTCTTATTTTTTTTATTAAAACAGAATTTAATTCTTGTTTAGTGCGAAAAGTGTAGAGAATATCAAATAGAAAGTTAGTGTTTATTAAATTTGTTTGCTTTTATGCCCAACCAATTGGCCTCCGGGTGCCCATTCAAATGTGTGGTCTCCCTGGCCATCCCTCCACCCAATCATTTAGAACTCAAGTGCTTTTTCTGTTTGCTTTACGTGTTTTCTCGACATTATATTTGATTTAAAAAACAGAATTTAAGACGTTATCACTAAAAAGGGAGACTGGATTTAATTAAGTGACAGGTAAAAATCTGGAAAATTATCAAGAATAT
>JAQIYF010000135.1:0-13472 GCA_034700865.1 Oribatida sp. Gr-Ori-00025
TTGTTCTCCACTATATCCAGAATTCAATGGAAATTCGCTTTTATTTCTTTACAAATGTTTCACTCGATTATGAAATACAATTACGGAATATAATGAGTGGCAGAAAATTGCAGAGAATTGTCATTAAAGTTAATTCTAATGGAATCAAACATTTAATGGATTACAAAATTAGAAAATATTTTAAACACAGAATTTTAAATTCCGTTCAATTATTTCGATTAAATACTGAGTCATATTTACATTATACAACCAGGTAAGTAATTCATATCTAATATACTGGTGGTTTATTAAGCGGGTTGTTTAGACTAGGTCCCTTGTAAAATCTGTAGAGATCCTTTGGGAAATTTATTTTGACATCCCTTTGAATTTTTTATTTTGTACTATGTTTTGATATAAAGTCTTTCTAACGAGAAGAGAGACAATCTATTATTATTTCATATTTTCTAAAACACAATTAAATTAAGTAATTTTCGTGAAATTAACGGCAATTTAGATTTTTTTGTTACTCTTTCAATCACTTTTTGCATATATTTAACGATCATTGATGTAAATTAATGTAACTTTTGTTTTATATTTAACAACAGGTACTTCGAATCGATTCCTATTAGTGATGAGAACACAAATGCTTGCGAAGAGAATTCAAATCTATTACAGAATATATTCGATAGGAATACGAATGAAGATAAATACCTGGATTGCTGTTTACTCAACCTTAACAAATCATTTCATTGCATTCCCATTCACTATAATATTCGCATTCAATTGCATTTACAACAAATAGGTTATAAATTTTGTCCAATTAATTATAGGCTTGATTTCAATTTAGTTAATTCAGTCAAAAGCTATTGTCTCACGTATTACAGGGAGTCATGTGTTTATCAATTCCTGGATCAGAAATTAATTGAAACTAAGTTTCCACTAAATTATACTAAAATTAATTTAATACCAAAACACTATTCAGAGCCTCAATATAGTGAACGATTGGCTATGAGTTTAAATGAATTATTGTGTGAATGCATTGGTATTATATGTCTATGGATTGGTTTATCAATCAATACATTATTCAATATTCAAATCAGAATTTTTGTCAAAATATGGCATTTATTTCGTGATTTTTGGTTCAATAGAAAGCAAATACTTCTTGGAATGAAAATTAATTTAATTTCTATAATGTATTCAATTTATTATTATTTGAGGCGTTTATTCACTGAAATGAATATTAATTAATATTTTCACAGCATATTTCATTAATTTGTGAAATGAATTATAGATTAAATATTTTAATTATTTATTAATTAAAAGATGAATAAAATTCAATTCAATTATTTATGAATTGCTGTTAAATATCCGCGAATTTCTTTGTTTATGAAATCAATGAACAGTTGGTTTGGAATTTGAGTTTTACTGCATTTCATTTGTTGGACAAGTGATGAACGGTTTTCTTCATAGAATCCCTTATTAACCCCTCGAGTGGTCATGACTTTAGAGGTGGCGCCCAATGAGGAGACAGTGGAGGGCTTCAGGTCTAATGAGATCTCGCGCTTCTCAACAATACTCATAAACTCTTCGATAATATCGGGAATAAAGACATAATTGAAGAACGACTGGTAGACAAACTTCAGCTGTCGTTCACTGCTCTTCAATCCCTGTCTAATACATGACATACACGTCAGGAATAGCGGGATATTCTTCGGCCAATTGTACTGCGAAAGCACCAGTAGATGACCGACACCTAAATCAGTCGGTTTTAATGATAAGAGCACTCGATCTTTGAGACAGAAAATGATTGAATCGATTATGAAATTCAAGATATCGTCCACTTTTAGGGGCAAAAAGTATAACTGACGACAACTGACAGCACTGACCGACGACTCCTCCAGTTTATCGCTTGGGTTAAAGTTATTCCTCTCTTCTGGAGAGGAAGAGTAGGCCTTCAATGGCAAGCATTCAATAGAGTCGAGACAGTGCTTAAGAATGGCATTAAAGTCGTGAACCATTAGTGACGTCGATATCAATTGTAAATTGTGTTTAAAATTAAGTGATTTTCTGTTCAAAAGCTGTTCAAACACTTCATTATATTCTCCTCTGAATAGGTTTGAGTCGATTCCAAACCAATCGTACGCTTGGCTTGAGTTCAGACCAATTGATGTCGAAATTCGGGTGAATTCTAATGAAAAGTCATTTTAAAGTTTTAGAAATCATTGAAAGAATGGGAATATTTTGCATATAATTACCGGAACTTATGGTTTGGTTTTCGTGAAGAAGTTTCAATGCTTTGGATGCGATGACAAACACCTGTTTAAGAACAGAGTCCCCACTCTTCAGCATAGGATCCGATAGTTTTCTCTTCTTTATTGAAATACCAATCTTTGAATCATTAGACGAATGGATCGACTCTTCAATTAAGACGAAATCAGAGCTCAGTTTTGAATATTTTCGCAAACATTTCAGAAACAAAAGAATTGTTGCGAAAAGTATTTGTCTATTCGTCTCTTCATCGCAACGGATCACTGGATTAGAGGCGGAACTCAAGTCAATCGGCGAATCCGTGTCACCGGAGAAGCGAAAGGAATCGATAAAAGCGGAGATCTTATCATAAATTAAATCCAAATGTTTTTCGTTAACAAAATCAATGTTTTCAAAGAGTTTCCATTCGTTGTGAACACCAATCAAATGGAAGATCTGTTGTGTCTTCTGTTCCACCAAATCATCGCTTTCTTTACTACCAGTGCTCTCATTATAGTCTTCTTGAATGGCATTTGTGTCTGAATTCAGATAATTAATGCTATTATTGGTTCCAATGAGTCGTTCGACAAAATATTTAAGCGTTTTTTCCATCAGATTCTCAATCGTCTGGAAATCGAGACTTAATTTTGTATTTTTAGTGAAAATTATGGGCAAAACATCAAAAATTAATTTTTTCTTCAGATATTGATTCAACTGTTGGTCCGAATCATTGTCTGTCGTCTGAACAGTCTTTTCGTCCATTATTTTAATTAATTTGAAACCATTTTCGACAACACTTTCGGGAAATCTCTTCAAAATAAAGAGCAATAAATCGATGGAAACGATCGGGTCTTCCGTTTGATCGACAACTCGTCTCAAGAGTTTGTATTGATATTCAGTGGAAAGCGAATCAAAGAGTCGGCCATAGAATTGGACAGAAGTGGCACTTAAACCGACAGCTTGTGTGCCGAACACCGATTGGATCTGTTGTTCAGTCAAGTGATAGGTTTGCCATTCATTACGACAAGAGATTACTATTTTATTCAACTCTTGTCTCAACTCTGGTTCGCATTGTTTTGTGTCAAACATTTCGCACAAGTATTTCACGGCTTCGTCGACATTGGACTCACGTCTGGACATCTCGTATGACTCCATCTGTTTGTTGAAGATATGAGAAGACAATGAGAAGACATTCAGACAATCAAATGATGGCATCAATCGATACAAACCTTGATTTTGTCGTTTTGTGGAAACAATGCGTTTGCGGTCAGAATCCAAGACTTGGCATAACTTGAGTCGCCGTTCGCCAGACATGTCTTCGCCCGACGGATCACATATTCCTGGATCTCCTGTTCATTGATCTGATTCTTAACCATCTCTTCGGCTAATGGTTTGCAAAAAAATAATTCAAAATATTTCTTAAAAATCACTTTTTAGTTGTGTTTAAAAACTAATGAATTGCTCGCAAACAACAGTACACTAAAGTGCTGTCAAAACCGAATTAATAGTACCTTTTATACTAAATATTATTAATGAATAGTAAATGAGTAAATGTTGTCTAAAAAAGGACTGATAATCGTATAATTGATTTGCGTGTTGTTTACATGACTTAACATTTTATCGGCGAAAACGAAAATATGAATAAAAGTTGTCTTTAATTGCAATCAAAAGACAAATTGTTTTTCAAAGATATGTTTGGATTTGAGTTATTGTTTTCGACCATTCGGTCGGACCTGAAGTCCAAAAACGATTTATTGGTTTCTGTCCTTCACTACAATTGCATTAAAAACGGTTTCGTTTGCATCGGAACCGGAGAAGAGGTCTGTTGTCCACAAAAACTCTTTAATTATCGCACAAATTAATTATCTTTTAATTGTATTTATATCCATTAGTTTCCCGATGAAGAGGAGTCTGGATCTGAAGGGTTGCCACAGGACTGGAACCGCTCACAAGACACTTATGTTTTGCGTTATTTCAATAGAAAAAGTGGTCAAAAATTATTAGTGAAATGCGTGAAAGTGTCCGATATTTTGATTACATCAGCCCTGGTATGCAAACCAACCATTAGTTTAATGATAGGGTGGGGGCTCTTAGGGCTGACATACAATTCAATGCATGAAATGGGACACTGACTGACCCCGGGATCAAATGTTTTGTTTGCTTTTCAAATAAACGTTTCAATAAAAGTGAAGTTTTATGTTCACTAAAAGTTATTTTATTTGAAGCCCTAAACCCCTCCTTCTGTTACCCCCTTTTGATACCTATAATGAAATCTAATTGATATTAAATTTAATTGTTATTAAAGCTAATAAACGGAGAGAACGAGAGTTCCACCCATTCCTTCAAAACAGATGACTATATCAGCGATTCTTACAATACATTGAATAAGTAATGAAATTATTGTTTAATTGATTGAAAAATATTTCAAATTCTGTTTTTATGGCAATATTTCAGTGCTTTTGTCTCCGGATCTGTTGAAGACCTCTCAAAAGTGATGGACAAAGAAGTCATTCGTAAAGTATTGCCTCAAAGCAGAGGATCTCCGCCTAAGACAGCTGAGAGACCCAGAGAACAGAGAGAAGAGCGAACCGATCCATTGATGGTGGGGCCACCGCATGGCGCTTACCCCGGAGGTTTTGGTAACGATCCCTATTTTGTTGAACCGCAATGGCCGCCGCCAATAGGAGGCGCAGATTTAGGTATTGACCCATAATATTGAATTCAATAAATAATTATTGCAATTATTTATTTATAGACCCATTGGGTAGAGCACAGGGCGGTATGATTATGGATCCGCGAAACTTTCCGATGCCATTCGGTAATCGTCCACGTAATCCAGCGCCGGGCTTACCGCCGGGTGCAGTGCCTCCCGGAGCCCGATTCGATCCGTTCGGACCAGGAATTGGCCCAAATCCGCGTCAACCCAATAGAAATCCGCGTCAAATGGGGTTCGTATGCAATGTCTGCTATTAATTGAATTGATATTAATCTTTAATACGACTACAGACCAGATCCGGACCATTTGCCGCCCCCGGGCTATGACGACATGTTTATGTAAACATTGAAAACATTGTAAATGTTATGAAAAACTTTTATATTTAATGGCAAAACAAACACAAATTTCTTATAAATTCAAATAAAATATGTTTTTTTTTCAGTTAAAATGAAATACTTTTTTATTTAAATTCTTGAGACTATCATTTGGAACAAATGAGTGACACCTGAATGATGGAGAGGTCGACTAAAGTCCTTTGCTTTTTGTTCTGAAAGGTTAGGGCGTCCTCTGCGCGCACAAAGCAAACGGTTGCACACCTTTGGCCACCATTTGATTCTATTTTGCACGACTCGATCGCACCGATAGGTTTACACAGTTTTCTAATGGTCTGCTCAGTTGTGTTTGCGGGCAGTCCTTTGATGAGAACCGAACGCTTCGGGTTATTAACCGCATTTTGGTTCAGAATTACAGTTCTATTAACTATCGGTTTATTAACCGAATTAGCGGTGCTTACAATGGGCGCGGATGTGATTGGCTTCACAATACGTTTGGGTGTCGGCGCCAGAATGGCCACCGGTTTGGGTGCGGTCACCAGTTGTGGCGATCGGTTCAGAAGTGTTGCGATTTGTTGCTGCGGTTGACTTCTTATTGGACTCGCCTTTTGGGTGACTGTTGTCTTAGTTTCCGCTTCTCTGAGACGTTGTGCTGCCATAGCCTTCCTTCGCTCCTCTTTTTGTCTCAGAATCTGTTCTCGCATTCGCTTCTGTTCTTCCAATTTCTTCTTATACTCGGCGTCCACACCGACCGCCGCTTCCAATTCTGTGTCCACTGTCTTCGGCGGCGTTCTTATCAAATGAGAAACGTTTCTAACGATTGGCACTTCTTTGACGACATTCTGTTGTTTTTTACTCAACAATTGTTTGGCGCGTTTGGTCTTCATTTGCGCCAATTTCATGGCTTCGGCCCTTTGCTGCTCATTAGAGCTCAACTGTCTATTAGGTCTGTGCTGTGACTGAGTCTGAATGTGTTGTCGTTTGAAAATATTGGGATTTATTGTAGGCTTTTGTGGAGACATTTGACTCATATTTACATTAATATTGTTACTAAACATTTGCGGATTAGTTGGCGTCACATATGGTTGTTGTGGTTGACCTCCTATTCCTAAATTGGTGTAATTCTGATGAGTCGGTGGATAGCTTTGCGTTTCCATTGGCTGATAATGGTTTGGGCTTTGATTTTGGAACTGATATTGACTTTGGGTTTGCATTTGAATGGATGGGTGAACGGATGGCGGAGTCATCAGCAGTGGCTGATAGTTGTTGTTATTGAACGGCTGATGGTTTGGTACGAAATTCTGTTGAACCGATGGATTGAATGGATTTGTGGCCATTTGTGGTCTGTTTAACGGCAACTGTTGTCCCAAATTGTGTTGCATTTGAAATGTCTGGACATTACCGCCATTTCTCCACTGATTATTCATCTGTTTTAACAAATTATCAAAATTAAGAATTAAAGCATTGAATGAATAAATAAATGCATTAATTATTGAAGTGTTTAAGACATACCTGAATCTGATGTTGGGGTGGATGTGATACTAGGGGCTGATGTTGTTGTTGCTGTTGGTGGTGCTGATGGTGGTGTTGCTGCTGATGCTGTTGCTGGAGATGAGGTAACATTTGAGGCATATTTGGGTTATTAAAAGTGCTGTTGTTTTGTATAAATTGAGGTCTAATTTGATGATTGATTTGTTGATTGAAAACCATTTGTTGAGAATTATTGTTATTTAGTGATTGTGTGGGAAATTGCGGTCTCGACGGCGCCATAACATTAATGGGAAGTCTGATCTGTGGCTCCTGTGGTCTGATATTCTGCGACAACTGTTCGAACTGATTGGCCATTCGGGCCCTGAAGTGGGGGTTCACGTGAATAGTATTCATTGGATTTTGATTTGTTTGCTGTCCGTAAGGAGTCGGATGAATAATAGCCATTCTCTGTTGCGGTTGTGGTGGCATTGGATGTGAGGGCTGACCAATCAATTGTGGGGCTGGCAATGGAAGTAGACTTTTGTTCTGATGATAACTGTGCCGGTGGTGTGGGTTCTGTTGTTGGGATCGACTCTTCGGTAGATTATTATGTCGTCTATTATTGTAATTAATTTGATCCGAATTGTGATTCTTTTCAAAACCTTTAACTTTAACCGAATCTAAAGTGTCCGGTATTTCGCGCCGACGGGTGGGAACCGAAGCCAAAGACATAATGCGCTCGGATTTAAACCGTCCGCGCCGTCCACTATCCCTGTCGTCATCTTCTTCTTCATCATCGATGGACTCATTTTTCATCATTTGTTCAGAACTTAGTCTTTCATATGACTGGTGTTGGACTGCATTGCTATCACTGATCACATCATCTCTTAAGAGCTCTTCCTCTCTGTCCTCATCAATGTCTGCATCGAACTCATCCTCTCCGGTCAGTAATTGGAGGACATCTTCGTCTTCCATAATAACTAAACGATAATTGAATTGCAATTAATGTCCAAAACAATCACTCAATAGTCAGTCGAATTCAATATCTGTACAGAAAAGACAATCATTTAATAGTGAATTCAAATTAATTTTACAATCAATTCAATGGCAAATACCTGACAGACATCCGAATCAAATGGAAACCACTTTTTATTAATTAATTTGTCGTTTAATTTGCAAAATATTAAAAAATTTTGTTTCACTTGTCTTCAAAAAATACAGTAAAACCTCATTATAGAGAAATACATCGCTTTTAGAAACTAGTTTATGGGGTAATAGAAATTGTTTATAAAAAACCTCTAATTTATAGATTAATATTAAAGTAAAAAACTATTTAATTTGAAATTTAAATGAATTAACATATAATTCAATTCAAACTCATATATAAAACAACAAAATTATTAAATTGTAATCACATTTTTCAGTCAATTGGATGAATAATTTGTAAATCACCCTCTAATTGACAAACCCTGCTTAAAATGTTGGCATTTATATAGTTATTTAAAAATATAATCAATTAATTATATAATATATCGAGAAATATACGATATATTTGATTGTTTAGATTGAATTACTGGTCATCTGAATGTGAAAACGCGATATATTTAATGATTTCAAATCAAAAAACAATTAAATTTTAATCACATTTTTCGGTCAATTGGACTAAAAATTTGTAAATCACTCTCTATTTCACACAAATCCTGATTAAAATGTTAGCATAAATAACGCCAATCGAGGTATTAAGGGATGGTTTTAATTATTTTCATTATAACTAAATTAATATAAATTTATAATTAATAAAAACCAAAACAAACTTAAAAGTCATTTATTGGCCTCTAATTAGTGACTAATAAATTCAGTCAATGTTTTGTCGGTTAAACACAATTAGTGTTCATTTGAAGACAATTTCCAAACAAAACACTTTTCACTAGATTTAAGGCCAAAGTTTACAATCAATTTAATTGTAATCTAAAACAGAATTTAATTAAAAATGTATTTTTCATTTACAAAATGAAAACTAAAGAATAGATTAAACCGAAGACATCGATGGATAACCGAACGGTTTAATTGTTATTAATTTTTATAGTAATTGAGGACAGGTTTTGGGTTTAACGGACAGAAAGTTTCGGTCCATAGAAACTAATGTTAAATTAGTGTCCGTTAATCAAGTCAAGTGTCAAAATTAGTGTCCGTTAATGCCTCGATAGACCTTAAGAGAAAAAAAGAGACAATAATTAAGACATGAATTGGTATTGAAATAAATGGATCCAAACCTCAAACAAATGTGTTTCAAATGAAACCAATTGTTTGGTCTGACTCTGGATTGCAGTGAAGACACCACTCATTGGAATCACTTTGTAATCGGTTTCCACGAAAACACTGTATTTCTCGGCATTTAATTCAATCAATAGTTTGAAAGTATTCGACATTTTTTTCGGTCAAATGGTTTGCCTTTTATTTGAAAATCAAATTTTGTTTTTCTTTTGTGACAAACATTTCAGTCGATTAGCAAAACATTTAAAAACATTTTCTTTTCGTCTGTTTTTAAATCACTTTTTCTTTTATATCGACTTATCTTTCGGTGGATTTTAATCACAATTCAATCAATTCTTTCATTCATTTAAATTGTTTTCACATTTTGTAAACATTTTAATTAATTATTAAATCATTTGTTAATTGTTTTGTGAAAATACTGTTTATTAATAGTGTTTACAAAACTGTTGAATATTATCGCTGTTTTGAGACTAGAGTTGAACTGAAGTCAAACATTGGGACGACTTTTCACTTCTAAACCCTTTTCCATAAGTATTGAAAACTACAGACAATTATCTGGAGATAAGATATGAAGTGAAGTGTTTCTAAAACTTAGAAAACTTTTTGTTTTTATTTTAGTAATAAAAGCAGAAATACTTTTAATTACTTTTTATTCAAAAAATCTGAAAAAGAGTAAACATTATAAGAGTTTTTGTTTGTTTGAACAAAAACGGGTTGTATTTTAAAACCCTTTAATTACTAAACATTATTGGGTTTGGGTTTAATGTAAAGTTTGTCTGAATTTCAACTCTAGTTTGGGATATAAATGTAAAATCACCCCAAAGTTTAAAGTCTAAAACTTTTAGTCAAATCATTGCTTTTATCGTCAATTTTGTCGATTGTTTTACATTTAAATGATTTTTATTTAGGAATTCATTAATTACTATAATATTTGTTTAAAATAACAATTATTTGACGTAAATATTTTAGATTATAAAATAATGACATCAGAATGAGACAGGTCTTTTACAATTAGAACTGATGTATGATTTAAGAACAATAGTCCGGGACATTTAAAAATGCAATTTTATTATTGATTTCTAGTTTAAGAAAAATTTTGGTTACATTTAATTATTTGCAAATTGTTTAACATTTTATTATAATTGAAATGCATTTAATCATTAATTTTTTGACCCATTTCTGAATCGGGTATTATTTGAGTGTTGGGGTTGTCATCCATTCTTCCCTTTATTTTTCACTTCATTTTTCACCTCTTTTTTCGCATCTTTTTTCACATCTTTTTTCACATCTTTTTTCACATCTTTTTTCACATCTTTTTTCACATCTTTTTTCGCATCTTTTTTCGCATCTTTTTTCGCATCTTTTTTCACATCTTTTAATACTATCTTCTTTTTGCCTCCATTTCCAGTATCTTTGGAATCGAGAGGAAGGAGTGAACTGAGGGCCGGGTATTTAATTTGCATACATTCCAAGTTCTTCACCGATAGGTTGTCTTTAATGCAATCTGCGTTAGCCTTTGGAACCTTCACTGCATTAGCCTTTTTGGCACCCATTCGACCGACACATGTCTGAAGACTTTTCACGCCTTCCCTATTGCAGCCGTCGCTGTCTTTCGTTACACAGGTCTCGAACTTATGCCAAAAATCAGTTGTCTCTCCACTCGTATCGTTAATACAGGAGAAGAGCCTGTTTTGTGTATTACCTGTTATACAGCTCTGATCATTGCCGTCGTCTTTAATAGTGGTTTCAAATTAATTCTCGAATAGATTAAGAATTTCAATGAATTAATGCTCACAACAAAAAGCAGCGATCGCTAGAATGGTTTCCTTATAACCCGGAAGATAGTTGAGTGGAGGCGTCCGCCGTCCGCCGCCGCCGCCGCCTCCGCCGCCGCCGCGTAGGGTTCCATAATAAACGATTCGTATCTTAACTATGAAAAAAGTGGTATTAGTTTGAAATATTTAAGACAATAGTTTAGATAACTGTTAACTGACCCGGCATTCGAATCCTCATTAATCCAAAGGTAGCGCCCGATAGGAAAAATGTCTCAACTCTTTCATTAATGGTTAGAATTATACATAAAATCAAAATATGTTTCAAATTAATTAAGGAATTTAGGAAATATTCTATCATTTCAAGTGATATAACATTTAAAAAAATGTTTTAAAATATTCATTAATGTATTGATTGTATATTAAAATTGCAATCAATCGCCAGAATAACTGAATCAATATTATCGAGCCTTGAGTCATGAAATTTTGTGAATTTAATGATTTACTGTATTTACATAATATTTAATTAATATCTAAATCTAATGATTTGTAAATATATTATATAATCACGTCATTAAATAATTAAACGAAATCTGCAAATCCTGTTTAAAAATGAGTAAATATTAGAAATATTTTTAAAATATTTGAAAGCAATTTATTTAGTTATTAAATTAATTATTAAAAAGCGTTGAGTGCTATGAGAAATAGAAATGAATGAGCTTGAGCATTGTTTTAATATATTCTGTACATTGAATATGTCATTTCGATGGAAAGTTTGCTTTTCTGTCAATTAATTTATTCTATAATTAATATATTGAATGAATTATTTAAAGAATTTATATTTAATATGATTTCATTGAGGATACAGAAAGTAATTCCGTTTTGTTGTAAATTCTTAAAACTTCTGTTTAGGGGTCGGTTTGAGTCCTCTCATCAGTCGATCTAACAGTTATATTAAATTAAAATTTAATTTGTTTAATGAAATACAATAATTAGTGTTTTTTCTTAAGAACTACTCTTTTATATAATTGTGAACTTTGATTAAGTATTGAAATACTGATAATATGTACACTTCTGTAACCAAAAGTGTGTTAATGTCCTGATATATGTCCTGTCTTTACAACCATTAGAATGAATGTACTGTTAATGAATCGGGAATTTAAGCTAAGAATGGCAAATGCACATAAATAACCTTGCTATTTAACTGATACTTAATAACATTATCATTAATTTATAAAATTATTTATTCAAATAATGATCAAAAATATTTATTGTTTATTAATTGTTTTTCTTGATTGATATTAAAAGCCAAATGCATTTTCACACGACTTTTCCGATACACTCATAGAATATCCGTTTCTGGTATCATATATATAGGCATTCAATTAATTATTCATTAATTCATTGATTCATTCGATAAATTCTATTAAATAATATCTTTAACTAAAAGATATTTATAAAAATGAAACAATTTTTGACTTTTTTCTTAATTCAATTATCGATTCAATCGATTTTCGGTAGGTTTTAAATAATTGTTTGTCTATTACTTTAAATATCAAACGAATGGATAATCAAAAATAGGATTGGAATGCAATGGTCCGCACGAATTCCTATACCAATACACACCTGTCTGTCCTCTTGAATGTGGAAATGTCAACAAAAATCGATGTCTGGCCCTCATTAACAAGCCTTCCTGTCAGTGCAAAGACGGCACTATTAGGGACCCAAAGAATGGCAAATGTGTGGCCCCAGAGGACTGCACTCCGTATAAACTGCTCGTTATTTTACTATTATTTTCGATAATTTTATCATTTAATTAACAGATCTTCTGATAATATTCCTCTCATTTGCAATGGTGTTAATGAAGTTTATGCGGATTCGGTATCCGCCTGTCCGCCAACCTGTGATCATCCCAACGGACCCTTTTGTATGGCCATCATTCATAAGCCTTCGTGTGTTTGTGTTGTGGGCACTGTTCGCAACACAGATAATGATAAATGTGTTGCAGTAGAACATTGTCCGAAAGAAAGCGCAAGTTTTAGCGAGTAATCAAAACATTAATTTTTTGTCTTATTATTTGTTTTAATACTTTTCTATATTTAAAGCGATGGCAAAAGGATTATCTGTAAAGGAATGAATGAGGAGTACAAAGAATATGTGAGCGCCTGTCCAGATGTCTGTCCCATCAATCACTCCACTCCCAAGAAGTGTTTGACAATCATTCATAAGCCGTCGTGTGTTTGCACTAATGGGACGATTAGGGACACCATTAATAATATATGCGTTAATCCAAGAGATTGCCCGGAAGCTAAGGAAATGAATTTGTAAATCATTGCTTAATTGCTATCAATTCATGTAATTAATTAAATGTTTATTTTTTTAGCGGAACTCTCGATAAAGTATTTCCGCTCTGCAATGGAGTGAATGAAGAATATTCAAAGACCACAACCTGTCACTCGAGTTGTCAGAGGCCGTGGGGACCCCTCTGTAATGTGATTGTGAATAAGCCCTCCTGTGTCTGCAAATCCGGAACAATTAGAGATGAAGTGAGCAAACAATGTGTAGAATTAAGTGATTGTTCGAAAAGCACTTATGAATACTAACCATAGAATCCATGTTTAGATTTAATTGATGTTAACATTTGATTAATTAAAATGTTTTAAGAATTTTATACTTAATTAT
>JAQIYF010000136.1:0-13463 GCA_034700865.1 Oribatida sp. Gr-Ori-00025
GATGGATAGTCTGAATCAAAAGTTATAATTAAAACAAATAATAATAATAATGATATTTAAGATAATAATAGCATAGATTGATAATTAAGTAGACATTTAGTGAATGAGCATGCTAAATTTTAAATGAAGTATTAGTAAGTTAGCATGCTTCAAAATATTGTGTACTATTGTTACAGTTTGTGTTACAGTTATATATTTTCATATAATTAAGGTTAAGGTCAACGTTAGGCTTAACGTCAATTTCTAATCAAATTATAATTGAAATTAAATTTTAAATGAATTGCAAACCTGTGGCCAATAAGAGTAGACTTTTCATAATTATTTTCAGACATAAATAGTTTGATATCATTAGACATAGCAATCAAAGTGCTATCAATTCCCGGTGTCTTTGGACTCAATCCATGGTTTCTCAGATCAAACGCATAGACCGAACGACCAGTTTTGGCAGCAATTGATTTACTAATGGATTTCCAGTTGTTTTTACTGCCGAAGAGTCCGTGAAATATAAGAACCGGCGAAGAAGTGGTTTGAGAACTGCTATTCAATTGAATTGGTGTTATGTTATGATAGGAAAGTCTAACGCCTTCTTCATTATTATCACTGAATCCACGCTTCTGTCCATTAATTTCACTTAAATTCCTAATAAAACAGAATCTTTTCAAACAATAATGACTTCGGTTTAAGAAATTCATTGCTATTTAAAAGACAAACAAATTATTTGAAAAAATAATATCAAAAACTCAAATGTTTACAAAACTTATGCGAATCACGTGATCTGAACCTATAATGTCTTCAAAACTGTAAGACTTTTATGGATTTGAGAGCAGATCCACAACTGATCACCACTTTTAGCCACACTTTTACCGATCATTCAGTCATCAAAATAAACACAATTTTAATTAAAAAAAAGTCAATTAATTAAAGAATAAAATAATTTTTTTTTACTTATAATTTGAGCTAAAAGTTGTACAGAATATAAGAATAATTGGAAACAAATATCTAAACAAATACTGCATAGAATTTAATTGAATATTACTGTAAAATAATATATATTTATATAAAATCGTTAATTATTATAATATAATACAAAAGTATTTTATTTCATAATTTCATTAATAAAAGTGATAATAATTTTACTTTAATTTATGATTTGATTTTCAATTAAAACAACAAATTATTTATTAAAATGAGACAACAAATGACGAAATTATTAATTAGTTTTTCTCTGATTTTCTTGGGTTTGCGCTAAAGGAATGGCTGATTATTAGCAGCACTTCTTGTGTCTACTCTTATGACCACTTCCTTTATGTACTTTAATGGCGGAATCGTTTGAATTTTGTCGATCTTTTTGTTCTTTCTTTGTTCGCAAAACCATTCTTGTGATCGCATTAAACATTTCTTCGACATTAATGTTCTCCTTAGCGCTCGTCTCAAACAATTGGATTCCCATTTGATCCGCAAATCTTTGAGCGTCTTCTGTGAGCACAACCTTCCGGTTCGGGTCGTCGTTCTTATTGCCCACTAATCACAACAATCGGTAAAAACAAATTCAATAAATAAGTGAATCAATGAAATGCATCGTTAGGTCAGACCTAATATTCTGTTGACGACTTCACAGTTTTGATCGATTTCGTGGAGCCATCGCTTGACGTTTGCAAAAGTATCACCATTTGAGACATCGTATACAACAATCACGCCATGAGTTCCCCTGTAATACCTGTTCCGACAAAGACAACAAACAAACAAACCATTAGACCATTGATTATGGCATTCAATGTATAGGCAATCCATACGTTGAGGTAATGGTGCGGAACCTCTCCTGTCCGGCGGTGTCCCAAATCTGAAGCTTCACTTTCTCGCCGTCGACTTCAATGGTTCTAATCTTAAAGTCGACGCCAATTGTTGTGATATAACTGCCGGAGAATGTGTTGTCCGCGAACCGCAACAAAAGACTGCTTTTGCCGACGCCTTCATTCAAAACAAATCCAAAATCAATGGTCAACTCAATGACAATAACCATAAAAACAGATGCAATACTGACCGCTGTCTCCTATGATTAACAATTTGAACAAATGGTCGTATTCTTTAGCCATTTGTCACCAATAATACCGATTATCAAAAAAATATATATTTTATTATCAAAACAATTATCAAAAATCAGTGATTGTCTGATATTTTGCTTCAAAAAGCAGTGAAATTGAAATAAACGACAAATTTATTGAAAACTTTTGGCAATTAATGTAAACATAACTCAAAATTCAGTGAAAACTTCAGTCAAACAAACGATCCGTTAATTCAATAGTTATTTAAAACTCAATTAAAAACTAGAAATCAATTAATAAATCAAACAATTAATGCATTGATTAGTGTTTTCACTGAAATTATTGTATAATTCAATTGAAAGCCCATTAAAAACGTTGTCTTCAATGGGAGTCCTCTCACACCTAAACACCCATTGAATGCCAGAAATGGGGCACTAATTAAATGTGACGTCATTTATGAGTGACTCAAAGCCTGAGTTCGCCTACAAATACGTTGAGCGCATGCGTCCATTGAATCACATGTTGTCTATGAATGACTCATAAAGTCTTAAAATAAATAATTATTTTAAATAATTGTTTTTAAATTACAAAACAATTCAATGTATTTAACGATTGACTGAATCGACAAAACGTGTCATTCATTGAAATAAATTATTTCAAATAATGTATAAATTGTTTCGCAAACCCATTGTCTCGACTGGTAATGGACTGTCATTTGTGGTGAACCGGTCGGTCACTTATGATGTGTTGCCGTCGGGTGAGAAAGTAGTGGTCAGTAGATATGATGACAAACACTTGGGTAAGAAGAAGAGGGAGAAGTGGCAACACGTCCGGCCAATGGGCTACGAGCCAGAGCTCAGGGATATCAAAAAGATTGAGTTCGACCCCCGACTCGAGTCGGATCCCAAAGTGGCCAAAGCGACCGCTTTCGGCAAACTTGAGTCAATGAGAGATAATCTCAGAAACAGAGGGTTTGATTGCATTTAATTAGCTCTCAAATTGACGTTAATATCAATTTTGTTATTCATTTAATAGGTTTTGTCGCGAAACGAAAGCTTATAAACCGCCCGAAAACGTCCGAAATATCATTGAAAACATTTGTCGACAGGTTTTGGCCAAAGAAAGCAAAGCCGAGAACTGGTCTAACATTTCATTGACTGATCGATACATTAAATATAAGGTTTCGTTGAATACAATGAAAGTCTAAATGGATTTAAAGGAAAAACTAATGATTTGTTTGTCTTTCAAATAGTTTTTAACGAAATGTGCGAAAGAACTGAATTACGAAATACCGAATTCAATGCTATATCTCATGAAAAGTGTTTCCGATGTCTGTAATTACTATTCGACGCCAATCCGTGGCATCACTTCTTACGATGAAATGATCCAAAGATCAGAGAATTTGCCGAAAAATCTTCACTTAATAGCGGAACCGCATCTCTATAATCAAGAAAACGACACATTCTTTGGTGGAATCAATGCCTATCCGTTCACCACTTATAGAATAACTGGTTTGAGGGCTAAGAAAAAATATCCCAATTTTAAGGAACAGTTCCATTGGCCGGACGTCTGATTAAAGTAATCTTTTTATTTAGTTTTTCCATTAAAATATTTGTTCTAAAATATAAATTAGAATTTAATTAATAATAAAATAGGAATTATATAAAAGTTATGAATAAATCTATTTTTTATGACTGAGTCCTAAGAGTGAGAGCTTAGAGGGTTTGCTATTCTTCTGACTGTTAGGAACGGCTATATTTCCCAATAACATGCGGGCCTTGTCCTCATCCTCTTCCGGTTGTGTCAATTGAGTCGATGACTTGTTTTGTTCCGATTCTATTGGCGTTGACTTAGATTTAGTCGATATATGAAACTTGTGTTTCAGTGCCTGTGAAAGGAGTACTCTTTTGGAGTCATTTTTGAGTGCCATGAATAGGTCGAGCCAAGTCCAGGTCCGGTTATGGTACTCAAGGGTCGGCAAAATGATGGCCACATTATGGAGGTCTTCCAAATTCTTTCCTTTATTGCCTTTATAGCTGATTCTTATGGGCACTTCAGGTATTTTTATGTAAACAAAGGTCTGATTCTTTTGAGCCCTTTCTCTCATCTTTTCGATGTGAAGGTTGTCTTTCGTCATCTGTAGTGTTGATGTGTTAGTCGACTGACCACTCAATGACTTACTGGTGCCTGAAGTGACCGTCGAATTCGTACTAATGCTTGAAATACTTTGAGTGCTTTCATCTCTTTTCAGATGATTTTTCTTTTTATTGCCTTTCAATTGGTGTTCGTTTTCATCGTTGGCCTCAGAGGGGGTCTGTTCTGAGTCCCGGTCCGGGAAAAAGAATTTCAACATATTCTTGAAGAAAGCATAGGTCAGACCCAGAGTAAGAGGTATGACATTGACCTCCAGGTGCTCTTTCACTGAAATGCCTCCGACGGGCGCTCTTTCTCTACAAAATATTCTTAACGCGATCTGTCGGTCGAGCGGTATATTAGTCGGCAATTCAGTCAATTGGATGACGTCTTTGTAGACCTGATTCGGCAATAGGTTAGAGCAGTGAATGAAACCCAATTCGAAGGAGTGCTCGACTGAGTCATCATTTTTGCTGACTTTGGTGTACAAGAAGTTACTTAAGACGAGATC
The DNA here is from genome assembly GCA_034700865.1 of Oribatida sp. Gr-Ori-00025. Classification (NCBI taxonomy): domain Eukaryota; kingdom Metazoa; phylum Arthropoda; class Arachnida; order Sarcoptiformes; species Oribatida sp. Gr-Ori-00025. The sequence continues at coordinate 4,687 of JAQIYF010000136.1, forward strand.
AGCCAAACCTAACTGTCCGTCAGCGTCGGTGAGGCGCCAAACGGCGTGTTTGAAACAGACTTCACTTCGACGGATGACATTAGCGAAGACAAAGCCTCCCGACTCCTGTGCGGCCACCTGTCGCTCCTTAGTCTTGGAAGCGCTGAGTTGTGCCTCTTTGAAACAGTTGATCATAAGAGTCAGGTCTTCACTACCGATATTCAACTGTTCTTTGCATTCATCCATTTCGAACTCAATCTGTTGGACGTCATTCATGAGCTTCTGTTCCAATTGAGATCCCGTTCCTCTTTCCTCATCCAAAGCCTTATGCAAACCATAGCTTTCTTTCTCTAATCTCTTATTCTTAGCCACAAGTGATCTGACTTTGTCTTGAAGTTGAGAAATGGGTTCTCTTTGGTCCTCAACTGATGACAATTGCATTCCAAACCTAACGCTCTGTTGTTTTTCAAAGATCTCCTTCCGATGCGGTTCGACGTAAAGCAATAGATTGTTAACCAAATCCATAATCATTGAGAACTGTTGGGAATTAGTGCTGATCTCTAAGTCGTGATGAGTCAAAGTGAATGTGTCGACCGCTATCTCCCGATCCCAGGGCTCTAACAGAAGCAGATCGTTGTCCTGCGGAAGGGGCGGCACCTCTTCGTATTCATTTGCGTCCACATTCTCCCCATAACTCGCGTAAAAGAACTGACAGTTACAGCGCGAGACAATCCGTTGCAGTTGTATGGGTGTAGCGCCCGAACCCTTCTCACTGGCACTATATGTGCCCACTTCTGAAGTGACAACTCCGCCAACACTCTGACCACTACCGACCAAATCGGGCAGTTCTACGATATCACGATTATTGCGCTCTTCAATGTTGTCGAGTGTAAGCCATGTTATATCGTCCCTCTGAACGCCCCCCTCATCAACAGTGGCGTAGTATTGCATGCATTCGAGTAGTCCCTGCCATGTCGTCTTGGAATATAGGGTTCTGTTCTTCCAAACGGGTCGATGTATTCGCTGCAATATTTGTGTTTTAGCGGCGCTCACAATGACGTAGCCGTCGGTCTCACAGCCCCGCAGAACGACCTGAGAGTTGATTAACTCTATTAACCAGTTGTGTTGGAGTACGTCCTGTGTCTTACAGGCCTCCACTCCATACAGCTCTGACTCGTCGGTCTTCACCGCATTCTCAATGTCTTCAGTGTAGACAACGTTAGAGTTTTCTGCCTCTGCTATCAGCTTCTGTAGCATATATGCCGCGTGACCTTTAGATATGGTTGAGGCCGGACTCGTTGTCACCGACTGTTGAGCATTACGTTTCTTATTCGGAGACCCAGACGACTGTCCGTCCACTTTGAATGCGCGCAAAGCATCGGTCGATAGATTGCGTTTAAGTAATTGGGTTTTGATATAAGAGTCAAAGAGTCCGAACGCGACGTCTCTGTTATCCTTAGTCCAGGCGCCGCGCAGGTCGTGCACCACAAGTCGATGCGTCGGAACATCCGATTCACAGTCCCTTACATTAGAAGGAGATTTCGTTTCTCTATTATACGAAACTTTTTTCACACTTAAAAAGTATTGCCGTTCGCCCAACCAGTTCGTGTCGATTGTACTCTCGACTCCCGTTCCCTTATAGAGCCAAATCTCAACGTCCGATAACTCGGAGTTCATATAAAGTAAATCCCAAACAGGTTTTGGTCTAAGAAGTGAATAATTTATATTAAAAAAAATGACGAAACTATTCATTTGGTTTAAATTGTGTTTACCTGTGATTCAAATTATCCATAATTGGGATGAAGGACTGCAAGTGCTCTGCGCTGTGCGTTAGGTTAGAACTGATTATTTCAAAGCCTCTCTGTTTACTGTTTGAAGACCAGTAAGAGATCTAACAATTGAAGCATTTATTTAGAAATAATGGACAAAATTTAGACAATAATTACCTTAAATTTGTGCAAATAAATAGTGACGCGAATCGATTTGAATGCCCGACCGAATGGAACTTTCCTGGGCTTCACATTTTGAAATAGTTTTCCGCGTCGTGTCAATCGAGGAATGCCTGTAATCATAAACATCTTGTTCTCCAGCCATCGAAGCGTCGAATTATAGATCAAAACGCTTGGGATTTCTGACTCCGATTCAGATGGAAATCCTTTGGTCTCCAAAGAAGCCGAAACATTAAGATTATGGGATCGGAATGAACGATAGGAGTCGTGCACCTGATTACTAGAATACTCGGGCACTTTGTCGGGTGCGCAGGGCATGACTGAGTGGTGATCATTCTTATGGCCAAAACAAACCCAATTCAGGTTAATATAAATACTGACATTCGGTAAGTGAATGATACGGCACTCGTCGTATTTGGACGCCGTGTGCACTAATAGGTCTAAGTTTCCTCTCATTAGTATCTTTCCGGTCAGCCATTCAAGTGACGACTTGTAGAGTCCGATCTCAATCAGTTCAGTCGAGTTATACGGATCTAATGAGGCGTGAAATAGAATAGACAACTGTTCCGATTGGATGACAAGTGGCCCGTGAAATATGAATCGCATTTTATCCCACCAGGAGAGGGACGGACTCGGGTCCAGCGATGGCTTGAATATCATTTCAAAAGCCAATGACAACTGTTGTAATACCGGTTCCCAACAGGCGCCGTGAGTATAGGCCAGGTTTGCCACTTCGAAGGTCAAGTCGTGGTATAACTTCATTGTAGTCATACTGCGCTCAATACTTATCGGTTCAAAGTTGGTTCCAATGTCTACAAAACAAGTTCTCTTCGCTCGACTGCTGGCCTCCTGTTCGGCGCCCAAAACAGTTCCCGAAAAACGAAGATCTCTGGCCTCAGTCATCGGATGCGGAAAGTCTCTCAAAGAGACGACTCCATTGCTTATCGAACCGGACACTCGTCGACACCAAATAGTATTGAATCGAATGTCTTCAGGGAATGGACTTTCGTTATCGATTCGCTTCAGAATATTAACCATTTTTTCGTATGTATTATAACTGGAATCGCAAACGATATCGAGTTCTAAGCCTTCAATCTTCACAGTGAAGAGTCGTGTCCTCATCGGTGATGAGTCGTACAGTTTTTTGTGGCGTTCGATATATGTCTTTGCATTCTGTTTGGCGAACGCGTTGTGAAGCTCTTCCAACTTCGAGGCCGGAAGTAATATGTTTTTACGTCTTCTCTCTTCGATCTTCTCCGACAGCATTTGCCATCTCTTGAGGCTCTCGTTGTGTTCGTCTTCGAGGAGTTCGTAATTATCACTCAATTGGACTTCGAAGGGATCGTCAGACACTTCCATGGAAGCGCTCTGCACTTTGAGTAGAATGTCTGGAAATAGAGATCTATTGGTTTCGGTGTCTTCTGACTGTGTTTTGTGGAGTTGTCTCAACCACTTCACGATTGTAATCAACTTTTCATTGAAAATTTCGGCGAAATTATACTCATATGGAAAGGAAATGTTCAGACTTTCGATCAAAACAGAGATCCCTTTATTCCGTTTGGTTTCCAAACTTGGATTCAAATATTTCTTTCGGTTTATGATTGCATTCGAATCCGATTCAGAGAATTCATTGATTGATATGTTCTGAAGAATAAATAGGAAAACATTTAAAGCATTTGATTGAATGAGTTGTCAAATGGTTTACCTCTAAAGTCATTAATAAGTTTTGATCGAAATATAGTGAAAGGAAATCACACTTTGCGTTGAATTTATTGAAGGAATGGATAGAAAAGGAAAGGAATTCTGTTTCAAAGGCCATAAAATTGCCGGAATCGGTGAGAAGAGCGCCGACACTAATCTTTCCGTCGAGTTTGATGTTAATGGAGACAAAAGATAGCGTTTCGACCGCATTATTAGTTTTCCTGAGAACAGGTGATAAGAAGTCTTCGTACAAATCAATTAAAGTTAAATGAAATGAAGGATTCCATTGAATAAACACCTCTTCAGTCAGACTAATAGTGGTCTCATGTGAGTCATAATTGAGATTCAGTCGAACCACTGACAAGTAGACGATCCTGTGTTGGGTTAGTTCTGCTGCTCTCAGACAGGAGAGTGTGGCCGACGGCGCATACATTGTACTCAATGCCAGGCCATTGATACTAGAGGTGAGTTTAGAAGTGTTGGAGTCAGTGGTCGCCGAATCGATTCTTAGCATCAAATCAGATGTAAATAAATTAACTGACGATAAGTTGATTTGAATAGAACTCGAGAACAGATTACTATTATCTGAGGACTCGGACCGGGAATAGCGTTTCAAATCGTATTGATTGAAGAGTTGTATGAAATAATCTAAACTTATCTGAATTCCATCCATAACACAGTGGACCCGGAAGTCCGAGAGATTCATATGACGGCACTGTTTCATAGATATTATAATTTAGTTTTCAATTTAAACAACATTCTGGTGTCCAATCAATACCTTTATGAATACCATTGATGTAAAGAGTGGGACATGTTTTTGGTGATACTTCTTAAGTGAGTTGGGGTTCGCCGGCCGTAACTCTCTGTCTCCGTTCCAACACCAGAACGTCTCCAATAAGAGTTCAAAACTAATCCATAAAACAGTAATTCAATTGAATGAAAAGACACAAAAAAAATTAGTTTTAATCAATCCATACCTGAGTTCTCTAAACAAAGGATCAGAATTGAGAACATAACCAAACTTTGCGTGACTTAAGCCGTAGGTCACCATTGGATGGTTTGTCGAAATGGGTTTCACAGATATTGACACGTCGTTGATATCAATGGAAGCGCTGAACTTCGGGACATCATTTGAGAGCCAATTATTCACTTTTGGTTTGACTTCACTACTAATGGAATCGTTTTTAGTTTGATATGACTTCAGAATCAAATCAATCCAATAAGTGATGACTTCGTCGTTGTATATGAAATGACACGAAGAGATCTCAGAGACCAGAATGAGTTGACGCCTTTGTTGAATAGATTTTTCTCTTTCGAATTTGGCGATCAAATTGACTCTATTTAGTGAAGAGACCATTGCATTCGTGTCTTTCATCGTCAGTGAAGACACTATAAGTCTGGCCTCGAATTCAGAACAACTCGTTTTCGTTAAGTCGGCTTCAATTGTGTTTATATTTATTGTTAAAGCTTTTTGACCGGACTCGCGGACCAGTTTCAATGAACTGTTGTCTAATTTAAATGTCGAACACTTCAGCACTTTTAGATCAGAATCCCTTTTGAATATATTGGCGAATAGAGCGCCGCTATGGCCGACGCCACCAATCGGTGACATTTTCATCGGTAGGATATCGTAGAGTATTATCTGCGGCTGAGATACAACTGTTTCGGTAGAGAACTGCTGTTTCTCTTCCAATCTTAGATTGAATAGAAGGGAAAGGGATACCTGTGCTAAACAGGTCTCTCTATTCTCTTCTATCGTGTGTTTCAATAATTTGAGAGAAATTCCCTCAAAGTTAGACATTAGAGTCAATCGATTATTGGATGCAGTGGTCAGTGAGAACTGAATCATTTGAATGGTTGAGTGGAATAGACATTCATTGGCCACATATTCCTCAATGAGACCCAATTGCATAAGACTTGTGTTGTGAAGAGATATCGATATAAATCTCAAACGAGAGAGCGTTCGGAAAAGATTTAAAAAGTGTATCACTTTTTGTGGAAACTTCTGAACCTCTTTCTGATCAGAATTAGAACTACTTGTGCTCTCAAATGCTTTGAAAACACTAATTAAGTCGCCCTCAAAGCGGACATCAGATAATTTGAAGACAAGAAGTGACGCATACTTTTGATTCACTAGTTTTGTCGACAAACCGATGCTTTCGATCTCCTATTGGATTATCATTTCAAACAAAATTAATACTTGTTTTGCAAACCATTTCAGGGAATGGGAGGCAAAGAGAGGGGATTTTCAGATATAGGATAATAATATTTCAGACATTGCGGTCATAATCTCTTAATCATTATTAGATTAATTCTTAAGCGCTTTTGAATGACAGCAAAGACAACACAAAAAAGTTTGTCTTTCATTCTGATCGGCATTTTATATGATATATAAAAGACTTTAAGAACTAATTTATAGTAATATTAAACAAATGATTAATCGATTGATTGCTTACAATATTGACACCAATTTGTGGTAAACTAAACACAATTTGATTTACGGACAGAAATCCGATTCGGTTTACGCGAAGTTTTATTGAATACTTTCGACTCAAATGCCAGGAAATTGTGTATAAAATGATTCTGGAGTTTAAGAGACCATAAAATTGGAAATAAATTTGGATTAATATCTAGTTTTGAAGAATATTTTTAATTAAATGAATACCTGATTAACAGTAAAACAATTAACGGAATACTTAGCGCCAAAACACCGCAGAAATACATTGAATTCAAATCCATTATCACTTTAATCACTATATTATTGATTATATTAAACAAAAATTTAAATTAATTATTAAACAACTAATCGTTAATTAAATTAACTATAATTTGAATGAAAAATGACTGAATGATTGCAAAAATCATTATTTAATTAATTTATTGTTTTTTAAAAACACAATAATGTGTTTGAAAACACATTTAATTAATTGAATTGAATGTCAATTAAATCAAATCAATAAATGATTAGTGAATTGATTGACAATTAAATGAATTAGTGTTTCATTTGTTTTATTTTTATTTACAGATCAGCTGTCAGTCAATTGAATGCAATTTTTCCCGAATGACGTCATCACTTGTTTACAATCAAAACCCTTTAAAGTGAACTCAATTTAAAAGACAATGAAATGCTTTAATTGCTATTAAATTCATTGTTTTAACCGCTTATGAAAACTAAATACAATTTTATTAAATTGTTTTCATTGGAGTTAATGCCGAAAAAGTAAAAAAGTTTTTAACCATTGGTTTCAATGCATTAATGGATTGATTGGACAAATATTTGTCATATTTTTTGAGTCAAATATATTTTTTTGTCTATTATTTTGAATTTGATTTTTGAAGATATGATATGAAAAGTGAATTTAATTATTAATTGCAATGAAGATAAATGAGAGGACATTAGTGGCGACCGTCCACTCAAACCAGACTCCTATCGATCGGTGCGGTTGGCTCTACAAGAGAGGAGATCTAAACAAATCATTTCAGAAGAGATGGTGTGTTCTTAAGGGAAATCTCTTCTACTATTTCGATAAGAAGACAGATCGGGAACCGTTGGGTATTATAATCCTCGAGGGATGTCGTCTGGAATTGGCTGAGAATGAGACCGATTTGTTTGCATTCAAAATAGACTTCGGTTCGGATAACCAAAAGGACAGTTCGGGTCAATTGAGAACTTATGTGTTGGGAACCGATTCACAGGAGGACATGGAGTCCTGGATGAAGGCTCTGAGCTCTGCCTCATATGACTACTTAAAGATGATTGTCTCTGAACTGCAGACAAGACTCGATGACATCAACCAAATGCAAGACAGACGCCGACAAAGACAGTCCGCCGACGGCTCTCAGCGGCTCTCTGTCCGACACAATCCGTTCGATTCGGACGCTTCAGAAACCATGGATTTAATGACATCTCAGATACAATCGGATAATAACTGTCTTTTCACGCGCCGGGCGTTCGCAGAGATTCACGAATACTATGGCTTAAAATTCAGAGAATATATTCAACAAAATAGAGATCAAAACAAAACTAATAACAATTGAAAACCAATTGTAACTCAAATTTAAAAAACCAATAATGAAAATGAGAGAAAAAAAATATAATTATTTTTATGGTATTTATTAATAATCATAAAAAATGTCAATTAATTTATGCAATGATTTTATTTTTAACTTAAAAATATTTGTTTTCGAGTTTTTTTTTAAGACAATTAACACTCAATTTGAGTGCAATTTTTCAGCTGTTTTTATAATAATAAGTGTTTTTTTTAATCCCAACTATTATTTGAAAAGTTATTAATATTTACAAAATACAAATCATAATAAAGTTTTTATAATTCTATCGGAAATACATTTCTCATTGTTTTCTCAAATAGAAGTGTCTTTTTTTGTTTAGTTGTATTTGAAAATGCATTCACTTTTTGTATGTATAATATATATACTGTTTATATATATATTTGTATTTACAATAATATAATAATTATTATATTTTTAGCCAAGAATTCGATACGATTTTGGCATTAGTTTAGTGCAAAATAACAAACAATTGTTGACGAAAATCAATATATAATTTATATAATAATCTGATTAGTCGTACAAATGGTTCGTCTCTTTTGTCTCAACTCTAGTAGTATTTACTAAACAAAGGATTAGTTTTTTTTTGGATTTAAATTACACTAAAGCTTAATATAACAACAAATATATTAAAATTTATTTAATTTTTCTTCATATGAAATATCGGTAGCGTTTTGGCAGTGGATTAGGAAGTAATGGATAGAAAGAAAAAAATCCGGAAGTTTTGCCCTAATTTGAGGCCATTATAAAGGATTCACTTATTATGAGTATATTCTATAATACAAGGGATGATAAGGGATGACAACCGTTCCTCTGGACCCATGCCTTTGCTATAACCGTATGAAAAAATGCAATCAATTATTGCAAAACCAGTATTACAATAGTTATTGTCATTAACTATAACTATAATTAACTAAAAAAACTAATAATTAGTAATAAATTTGTTTATCCATTGGTTCTGTACATCAAAAGAAAGGGAAGATTTAATTCAATTGATTTAATGTTTGAAAATATAACTAATAAATGGATTCGTTATTAATAATAATAAATCTCATGTTAATCACTGATTAGGAGAAGCCC
>JAQIYF010000137.1:0-13389 GCA_034700865.1 Oribatida sp. Gr-Ori-00025
ACTACTGTATATTATAATAATAGCAACCAATAGATTGGCCCGTCTTATAAAATATGAGATCAATTATTGTTTGACATACATATAGTGGAGAGAACTGATGGACACGTTTATAGCATAAGAAAACGATTTCTAATTTAGATTAACAATGAATGGCTATTGTATTAAATTTCCAGTGAATTACTATTATCTCAAATTAGTTTTCAATTTACAAATAAAACAAATAATATTTTATTATTAAATGATAAAAATGTGATTCGTTTTTGATTTTAATTCTTTCTGATAACCGACTGATTAGTAATACTGTATTTAAATTAAATTAAAAAAGTTTCCAAAATATCGTAACTGATTGACTGAAATGGCTTTTATGACCCTATTCTCACGTTTGCCCCACTATTACACTATATTTTCATTTAATCTTTTTTCGGAATCTTTTCTATAATTAACTTCAATTTTTACGAATTTTATAATAACTTGAAAACCACTTTATATGCTATATATATACGAAAATAATAAATAGAAGAGATATCATAAAAATTTATTATTATTTTAAATAAAAATATTTAAAGTAAATACAATATAATTTCCAAAGAAATGCATTTAAAAAACAAATAAATATAATTCCGTTGAATGCGAAAAGTTTTTGCTATTTTCACAATTTTTAATCAGTTATCGAAGGAATTTAAGGATTTATATATTAAAGAGAATAATCATTTGTTAATAATAATGATTTCCTGTAATTAATTAAATTATTTATCTCTTAAAAAAATTCTAAATTCTAAATATTTATTGTTTAACAAGAAATCAACTCTTTTTACGATAATCTATATTAGCATTACATTAGAAATATAGACTTCGACGATGACCAGGGTAACCATTATTTATATAATAGGCCAAGGCACTCCAATCAATTAAAGAGACTTCTATTTAAATAGAAATATTAGAATTAGTTTAGCACTACTTTAATATAGAATTATTAAAAATATTTGTTAAAACGTTATAATTATTAGTTTTAAAAGTGAAATGAAATGAAATTATATTAAATTGAAATTAAAATACATTTCAGACGGAGATAACGATTGCTTCGATCAGGCGGACGAACAGAACTGTCCGCCCATTGTCTGCTCTACCACTCAGTTCCAGTGCGCGAATCTTAAGCAATGTATTCACGAGAGCTATCACTGCGATGGTGTGAATGACTGTCAGGACGGATCAGATGAAAAGGGTTGTCCCTCTCTATCCCCTAATCAATGCGATGTTGAGAAACAATTTCAATGTCAGTCCTCAAGAATATGTATTCCAAAGTCATGGTATTGGTATGTATTCCATAACTATAATGGTTTAGCCAATGGTTATATGTATTTATATTTATTGTTCAAATAGTGACGGAAACCCTGATTGTGAGGACAGTAGTGATGAGCCGATAACTTGTGGGGAAATAGAGTGTCCGTCCAATCACTTTAAGTGTAATAATTCAAAATGTATTTTCAAGTCTTGGATTTGCGATCAAACCGACGATTGCGGAGACAATTCAGATGAAGATCAGAGACACGCGTGCGGACCAACTCATTACGACTGTCCCAGTGGTCACTGGATGTGCCCTAACATTACCGGCAGATGTATTCCTATCAACAAAATATGTGACAAAATGATTGACTGTCCCAACGGTGCAGATGAAGGCCCGGCATGTGATCTACAGTCGTGTTCAAACAATCAGTGCACTCATAACTGCAGCGCAACTCCATTCGGTCCCCTTTGCACGTGTCCTCCCGGAGAACGATTGAACGACACGCGCACGTGTATGGACATCGATGAGTGTACTATAGTTGGCAGTTGTAGTCACCAGTGTTTCAATGAGAAGGGATCGTTCAAATGCCAGTGCGAAAAGGGATACCAATTAGAGAATAGAACTCATTGTAAAGCAGTGAACAGAAGCACCGCATATATGGTTATATCGAACCGAAGGTCTATTCTGATCGCAAACATCACTAATGTATCGCTAGAACGAGTGCCCGTTCGGGTCGAGAACGTTGTGGCCACGGCTTCTGAAATGGTTTCGGGAACTATATATTGGTCTGATATGCACGCGAAGAAGATTTACAGAATGAAGAAGGGCTCGAGTGAACCAGAGGTTGTCGTTGGAAGTGGTCTCGACTTAGTTGAAGGACTGGCCGTCGATTGGATTGCGAATAATCTCTATTGGGTTGACTCACGACTCAAGACTATTGAAGTTTCGACAATAAACGGGAAGAACCATATCGTGCTATTGGCCCAGAACATCAGTCAGCCCCGGGGTATCTGTTTAGACCCTCGACCAGAGGCCAGAATTCTGTTTTGGACCGATTGGGGTGAAAATCCTCGCATTGAAAGGGTGGGAATGGATGGAAGTATGCGTAAAGTGATAGTCAGCACAAAGATCTATTGGCCCAATGGTCTGACTCTCGATATTCCGACCAAAAGAGTATATTTTGCGGATTCGAAGTTAGATTACATAGACTTCTGTAACTACGACGGGTCGGGTCGACAACAAGTGTTGGCTCACAACCACTATCTCCTTCATCCGCACTCACTCACTATATTCGAAGACACCCTTTACTGGACAGACCGTCAATTAAATCGAGTGCTTTCTTGCCATAAGTTCCGCGGAATAAACCAAACCGTTGTCTCACATCTAGTCAGTCAACCCCTTGGAATCCATATAAACCATCCATTGCTTCAGCCAACAGCTCCTAATCCTTGTGCCAGAGCTCCCTGTTCTCACTTATGTCTTCTCTCGCCTAAACCCGAAGGCTTTGCCTGTAAATGTCCGCCAGGGTATGGACAGGACAGGACCGCCTCTGGTGGTCGATGTATACCTGTAGAGACGCCGTACCTAATGGTTATGAAAGCGACACAAATAGTTGACTTAAGTTTGACTCCAAATGAGAAAACTGTCGGACACTTTACTCCTGTTATTGGTGTTGAAAATGGCTATGACTTTGATTATGACAAACAGGAAGGCTTTATATACTGGGTTCAGCTCCGGGAGGACGACAAAGAGAACGGAACACTATTTAAAGTTAGTCTTAAAGGAGGAAATCAAACAAAATTCCTTCCGGACGGCATCGTTGGCGCCCCTTATTGTATAGCATTTGATTGGATCGGACGGAACCTCTATATCGGAAACAAAAAGGCGTCGAATATAGCGGTCGTGAAGACTGACGGAGAAAAGTATTACAGAAGAACTGTTTTGTCTAACGATGGCTCTGAGAAAGGCGTCGCAAAACCAAAGGCTATTGTTTTGGATCCACTGCAGGGAAAGCTCTATTGGTTAGACGAAGGAGGCGTAGGTGTGCCGCAGAAGGTCTCCCGGGCCAATATGGACGGTTCGAATGCCACTATACTAGTGAAGGATGACTTACATCACGTCGAAGCCCTTACTTTCGACTTAATTAATAAACGCCTTTATTTCAGTCAAAGTCATACCGGAGTTATTGAAAGCATAGACACTGAGGGAAGAGACAGAAGAACTATAGTGACGGCCGGCTTAGGAATAGCCAAACCTCAGGGACTCTCTGTATATAACAATCGTCTCTATTATTTGGATTCTGTTTATGAAAAGATAGCGCGCGTTAACCTCCCCGACGGTGGGAATGCCATCACAATTGAAGAGAACACGCCCTCCCTCTCCAATATAAAAATTTATAGTAAACGGCCCGGAGTTGAGAATCATCCCTGTCGTGTGGGGAACGGCGGTTGTCAACAACTATGCATCCCATCAGAAAATAATCAAAGAAAGTGTTTGTGTAGTACAGGATTTAGAACAGACGGTGAGACCAACTGTCAGGCCTACAAGTCTTTTGCTGTCGTCTCCTCTCTTAACAAAATGCAAGGATTCAGTCTCGAAGATCACGCGGAAGCCATACAACCACTGGCCGGCGCCGGACATAATATATTACACATTGATGTGAATGTAGTGAAGAGTCATATCTATTGGGTTGAGTACAATCCCGGGGAAAGGAACGGAATCTTCCGAATAAAACCCGACGGCTCTGAGAAGCAACACATCATTTCTGATGGAATCGGAAGTAACGGAATTCGAGGCATTGCTATCGATTGGATCGCTGGGAATATGTATTTCACAAATGTTTTCCCACACGAGACCTACATTGAAGTCTGTTATTTGGATGGAACTCATCGAATGGTTTTGGTTAAGACTACAACTGACGCCCCGCGAGAAATAGCAGTCAATCCTATCAAACGGTTCCTGTATTGGATAGATTACGGACAGTTCCCCAAAATAGAAAAGGCATTACTGGACGGCACTAACCGAACGCCTATAGTCGTCACCGGAATTAGTAATCCAAGAGATCTAACCATTGATATCGTCACTCATGATGTCTATTGGGTCGACGCCAGAGAGGATGCCATTCAAAAGGTGTCGTTCTCTGGAGGTCGCCGTCAATACATTTGGAAAAACCTGCCGACGCCTTATGGAGTGTCAATACTGGGCTCTCAGGTCTATTGGGTCGACAGAAATCTCAGAACTATTTTTAGAGGAAACAAATTGGCGGACAATAAGACAACACTTCCCGAACCCTTCAAATCTAATTTGGATACTCTTAGAGATATTGTTATATTCGATGTCAAGAATCAGCCGCCGGGAGACTCTCCCTGTTCTCGACTGAGTGATCGGATGTGCGAACAGCTGTGCTTTGCTATGCCTTCTGGATATAGTGATGCGAGCTATCGATGTGCCTGTTCTACAGGAGTGTTGGCGCCCGACAAACAGAAGTGCAAGAATGTCGACGAATATATTGTTTATACGACAAGAAAAGAGATTCGAAGCGTTAATTTGGATCCTTCAGTGACCAGCGCTCCCTTCCCTCCCAGAGTTAACTTAACTAATGTGGTGGGACTTGACTTCGATTATCAAAATAAACGATTATTTTTCACTCAAATACGACCGGACGGAAGCATTTCCTGGATTAACATCGATAAGAGGGATGACGTGAATGTCATTCTATCGAAAGGTATAAATCCAGAGGGAATTGCATACGACTGGACCAGTCATAAGATCTATTGGACTGATTCGGCCAATAGAAGCATATACTCAATGAATATGGACGGAACACAAGTAGTTATGATAACAAGAGTGGAGAGACCCCGGGCTATAGTGGTCGACCCCTGTGAAGGACACATGTATTTCACTGATTGGGGTATTATTTGATTAGATTTTTCTGTGAAAACAAACATTAAATTCTTTTAACTTTAGGCCGATTTGGAAACTCCGGTAAAATATTCAGATCAACAATGGCTGGCAATGAGAAGAAGGCTATAGTTGAGGACAATCTGACGCAACCGAGTGGTCTCAGCATTGACTACGAGGAACGGAAGTTGTATTGGACGGACGCACTCCGGGAGAAGATTGAAAGATCAGATATGAATGGATCAAATCGGGAAATACTAGTTTCGGCCACAATATACCCATTCGCTGTCACTGTCTTTGGGAATTACATCTATTGGACTGACCTTCAACTAAGAGGTGTCTATAGAGCTGAGAAACATACCGGCGCCGGAATGATTGAAATGGTTAAACGATTGGAAGAATCGCCGCGAGATATACACATATATTCAAATCAACGACAACTCTGTAATAAGAATCCGTGTGATATAAATAACGGCGGGTGCGCCCACTCCTGCCATCAGGCGCCTAATGGTGCGGTCGAGTGTCGGTGTAATACAGGCTTCAAACTGGCCAATGAAAACCGAATGTGTGTTCCCGAGAACGTGAGCTGTGAGGACACGAAATACGCGTGCAGTAACTCAAAGTGCATCCCAAGGCTCTGGGCCTGTGATGGCGACGACGACTGCGGAGATAATTCAGATGAAGAAAAAGTGTTTTGCTGTTAGTGTTGAGCAATATATTTATCAAACCTTAAAATTATTTCAATTTTAACTCTTTTTTTATAGCTCTGCACACTTGTAGTCCGAATGAGTTCCGGTGCGGTAACGGTCGGTGTGTTTTCAAAACTTGGAAATGCGGTAAAAATTTAAAATTTATTTCAAATTAGAATTTGTTTGCATTTAATTATATTTCAATACATTTAGACCACGAGAATGATTGCGGAGATAACACCGATGAAGAGGGATGTCGTAAGTGTTTCATCCATTGCTTATCCATTGATTGTCTACTAATCTATTTTATTTTAAAATAATTTACAGAATACCCGGCCTGTGCTGACGGAGAGTTTACGTGCGCTAACCATAAATGTATTCCAAGATCTCAAGTTTGCAATGGAGTGAATGACTGCAAAGACGCCAAGACTTCCGATGAAAGCCATTCTCTTTGTCCGAACAACAGGACGTGTCCGGGAAATCATCTGAAGTGCGAGGGGACCAACATTTGTGTTGAGCCCTATTGGCTCTGCGGTAAACAATGATTTAATATTTAGTTTTGAAATATATTTATCAATAAATTTATTTCAAAATAGACGGCGACAACGATTGCGGCGATAATTCAGACGAAAATACTTTGATTTGTTCCCAAAGGACGTGTCCGCCCAATAGCTTCCGATGTCCTAACCATCGGTGTATACCCGCGACCTGGTATTGCGATGGAGACGATGACTGCGGCGGCTCTAAAGCAGATGAACCGGAAGAGTACTGTAAAAGTGAAAAGCGGACCTGTTTTGGAGATCTCTTCACTTGTGATAATGGGAACTGTATTCCACGGATCTATATCTGTGATGGAGATAATGACTGTCTCGACAACTCCGATGAAGACATCCGACATCAATGCGATACCAGACAATGCGATCCGGACCGGGAGTTCACCTGTACGGCCAATAAGAACTGGGGTCGCGCACAGTGTATACCAAAGCGATGGATTTGTGACGGAGATCCTGACTGTGTTGACGGCGCTGACGAAAACACAACTATCCATTCGTGTCCTCCACCTGAGCCCTGCGAATCCGATCAATTCCGATGCAATAATCACCGGTGTATTAACAAGGAATGGGTTTGCGGTCAGTCCTATAGTCCTATACTTTCCCATTAATTCAATGAATTGAATAAAAATTTAATTGTTTTCATAGATCACGACAATGATTGTGGCGATGGTTCTGATGAACATCGAAACTGTACTTTCCGTACCTGTTCTCCCGAAGAGTTTTCGTGTAGGAATACTAAATGCATTCGTAAGACCTATCTGTGCGATGGGGAAGACGATTGTGGAGACGCTAGCGATGAGAATCAGCCCCAGTGTAAGACTGAAGCGCCGACGTGTGCGGGCGGTCAGTTCCGATGCAAAAGTGGTCAATGCATTACATATGAGAGGGTGTGTAACAAACAGTTAGATTGTGAGGACGGGAGTGACGAACCGCCTCATTGTAATGTCGATGAATGCGCTAAAACAGAAGTCAATGAATGCGAACACAAATGTATTAACACTTTAACCAGTTTTTACTGCGAATGCAATGAAGGATATTATCTGTTGAAAGACGGAAAGGCCTGCGAAGACATCGATGAATGCAATTCACAGAAAGGGAAGTGCAGTCAGTATTGTTTCAATACTCCCGGCTCTTACTATTGTAAGTGTAATGAAACTTATTATGAGAGAGAACTGAATGGACACGTATGCAAACGGAGGGATAACATCGAGCCCTGGATTATATTCAGTAATAGATATTATTTACGAAACATAAGTACTGATGGAAAGACATATAATCTAATAAAAATGGATCTGAAGAATGTGGTGGCCCTGGACTTTGATTACCGGGAGGACCGCATCTATTATGCAGATGTCGGCAATAAAACAATTAACAGAATCTTTATTAACGGAACGGGAGAACAGAATGTGATTCGACACGAGGCTCATGGCTTAGAAGGTATTGCTGTTGATTGGGTCGGCCGTAAGATCTATTGGATGGACAGAACCAGTAAACACATAGAAGTGTCGGAATTGAATGGCAATCACCGAAAGACAGTTCTCGGCCGAAGCATATCTGATCCGCGAGCCATTGCTGTCCATCCGGGTATCGGTTACTTATTTTTCACCGATTGGGGACATCACGCATGTATAGGCAAAGTAGGAATGGACGGAACGAACTTCTCCAGAATTATAACCTATGAGCAGAAGCTGGTCTGGCCCAACGCCCTCACCATTGATTACTTTAGTAATAAAGTGTTTTGGGCGGACGCACATCTCGATTACATTGAATATTCAGACTTCGATGGCAAACATAGACACCAAGTCTTGAGCGGTAGTTCTGTTCCTCATGTGTTCGCACTAACCGTTTTTGATGACTGGCTTTATTGGACGGATTGGAATACAAAAGGATTAGTGAAAGCACATAAATTCACGGGAGAGCACCTCCAGGTGTTAAGGAATACTTCTCACAGACCATATGATATCCATATCTATCACCCATTAAAACAATTGCCTTACGATAACCCTTGCGGCGACAACAACGGCGGTTGTTCTCATCTCTGTCTCATTGCACCGGGAGGTCAGACATATACGTGCGCCTGTCCTAACAATTTCATTTTGGAGACCGACAACAAGACATGTATTGCCAATTGTACTAAAGGTCAACACAGATGTCAAACACCTGACGATCGATGTATTCCTGTGTTTTGGACCTGTGATGGCGATAAGGATTGTAAGGATGGTTCGGATGAAGTGAATTGCGCGCCATTCCTCTGCAAACCAGGGATGTTTCAGTGCCGTAATAATCACACCTGTATTTCGAGAATCAGGATTTGTGACGGAATCCCCGACTGCAGTGATAAGTCAGACGAAGGCTTTTGTGACACCGATTGTGGTGAACATAGTTTCAAATGCAAGTCCACCGGTCGGTGCGTTCCTGACTCCTGGCAATGCGATGGAGACAATGATTGTTCCGATGGTTCAGATGAAGACCCGTCTGTATGTCATACTCGTGAATGCGATAGAGAAACACAATTCAAGTGTGAAAATGGAAAATGTATTCCAAAACTCTGGTTTTGTGACTTTGACGACGACTGTGGAGACAATTCCGATGAACCGGCGCACAGGTGTAGAAACAGGAACTGTAGTACTGGTTGGCAGAAGTGCCCGACCAGAAACAACTACAGGTGTATTCCGAGTTGGCTGTTCTGTGACGGCAAAGACGACTGTCGGGACAATTCAGATGAAAATAATCCAGACTTTTGTCCAAAATGTCACGAAACGGGAGATTTCAAGTGTAAGAACGGCCGATGTATTCCACTTCGTTGGCGATGCGGTAAATATAGAGTTCTTTCCATCACTTCATTAATTGACTAAATCTTAAATACATTTCAGACTTTGAAGACGATTGTGGAGACAAATCAGACGAAGACAGTGCGATGTGTGTCGACCTATACAGGGAGTGCTCCGAAAGTGAATTTCAGTGCGGAAACAAGAAATGCATTCCTTCGCGCTGGCGGTGCGATCACGACGACGACTGCGACGACGGATCAGATGAGAAGGAGTGTCTCGACTATAGGTGTAAAGAGGATCAGTTCAAGTGTAGAAGCGGTCACTGTATTCCACAGAAACTAGTCTGCGATGGAAACAAAGACTGTAAGGATGTGTCGGATGAGACCAACTGTTCGACACGTTTCCCGAACGGACGCTTCTGTCAGGACTCCCTCTTCCAGTGCAATAATACGGTCTGTTTGAGACCAGACTTCTTATGTGACGGCGACGACGACTGCGGCGATGGAACCGATGAATTGGAGACAATGTGTCAAAACTTTGAATGTGATTTGAGCCGTAAATTTCAGTGCAATAACAAGAGATGTATTCCTTTGTGGCAAATATGTAACGGACAGGACGAGTGCGGCGATGGAAGTGATGAAAACAATCACACATTATGTCGGAAATGGCCGCTTCCCTGTCTGGCCAACCAATTCAAGTGTGCAAACGAACAGTGCATTGCTATGGAGAAGGTCTGTGACCATAACGATGATTGTGGAGACCTAACAGATGAGAAGGGATGTCATAAAGGCGTCTGCAATAAGGAAACCAAAGGGGGCTGTCAGCACAACTGTTCGGCCATTGGTGACGGTGGCTATATCTGCGTCTGTCCCCGGTTTGTCATTATAATTGCCATTATTTTAATCAATTTATTTATAATACTTTTTAATCGATTTTCAGTGGATATCAAATCTCTCCAAACAATACTAAACTCTGTGAAGACATTAACGAATGTTCGGGTTTTGGTCACAACTGTTCACAAATTTGTATTAACATTGAGGGCACGTATGGCTGCAAATGTAAGACTGGATTTGAAATGACTGAAGAGAGATGTGTCGCTAAGAGTGAGATTCAGGCCTTTG
Source organism: Oribatida sp. Gr-Ori-00025 (assembly GCA_034700865.1). Classification (NCBI taxonomy): domain Eukaryota; kingdom Metazoa; phylum Arthropoda; class Arachnida; order Sarcoptiformes; species Oribatida sp. Gr-Ori-00025. The sequence goes on from JAQIYF010000137.1 coordinate 10,321, forward strand.
TCTTATACACTGACGGACCGGATATAAGAGCAGTGGATCTCTCACAACAACATCAGTCGTCTCTCATTGCCGGCGAAAGTCGCGTCCAATCTCTCGATTACGACCCCATTTCAGGTATTTTTGTTATTAATCCGAATATAGAAACCAATATTATTAACAAATTATTAATTATTTTAAGATATAATCTATTGGACCGACACTTACGATAAGACAATAAAGAGAGCAGTTATCCCCAATCCTAGTGATCCGGAACATGGAAATGGTTTCTCACAGAGTCTGGAACTCAAAGGGCTGACCAAACCGGTAGACATTGCAGTGGATTGGGTCGGAAGGTTAGAAATCCTCGAATTTATGACTTATTGAAAGATGGTTTAATTGAATTGAATGTCTATTAATAGGAACCTGTATTGGATGGATATGGACTTATCCAACAGTAAGCCTAAGGGACGCATATTTTCCAGTCTTCTCGATGGCCGGTATCGAAAAGCTGTCGTCACTAATGGCTTAGAGAGACCGACATCTATAGCATTGGCGCCAGAATTGGGGTAATATTGAAGTTAAAAAAATTGCAAACAATTTCATTTAAAATATAATTTTATAAACAGCCGAATGTTTTGGACGGACGCCGGGCTCTCCCCTAAGATCGAGTCGAGTTGGATGGACGGCAACAGAAGAAAGTTGATTATAAATGAAAAACTCGGTTATCCGACAGGACTTACCATTGATTACGAAGCAGGACATCGACTCTATTGGTGTGATTCTAAACTAAATACTATAGAATCAGCCAATTCTGACGGAACCAATAGAGTGACTGTTATTAGTGGTGAACTACACCATCCGTCCAGTCTTGACATGTTTGAGGATCAGGTCTATTGGGTGACCCGCGACACCGGAGAGATATTTAGACAGGATAAGTTTGGAAGAGGCGTTAAGGTCCGGGTGAGGCGATCACTGGAACACGCGACTGATGTCAAGATATATCAGGAAAAGAAATACAACACCTCTCGTAAGCCATTCTTATATTGAATACCTTTATTCCAAATTCATTAAAATGATTACTGCCTTTCAGTGCCCAATCCCTGTCAGAGCGCCTCCTGTTCTCACTTATGTCATCTAATACCCGGTGGATATCGTTGTTCATGTCCTGACTCGACAGCTTCAGTATTAGTGTTAAACGGCAACTGTAATACAGCGTTCGAACAGCCGAAGGCAATGCCTCATCGGTGTCAGTGCAGGAACGGTGGTTCGTGTGTCTACAATGAGTTGGAATCCTCTAAAATTGACTGCAAATGTCTCGAAAACTTTGAAGGAAATCATTGCGAAGAATATATCCCCAGAAGTCAGATCGGAGGCGATAACGATAAGTTCGCTTCAATTGTTTTACCCATTATTATAGTCTTCATAACCATTGGAATCGCTGGCGGACTCTATATGTACTTCAAAAACAAAAGCTCGTAAGAGAAGAATCGAAACAATTCATGAAAAACACAATTCATTTATTTATTACATTAATTTCAGTAAACCTTACGGCGCGAACCCAAGTGTGTCTTTCCGTTCCGGAACTAATGTTGAATTTAATGCCCCGCCGTTTATGCACAACGGCCAGAGTGATGGCCAACAGGTTAGACCATTATTTTTATTAATACAACTTTTTATATATTCCTTTAAATAACAACATTTGCTTACTACAGGAGCCAATGGACGGTCAGTTTAACTTAGAAGCTCTGGACAGACAGAAGACAGACTTCGCGAACCCAATGTACGAAGAATTGGAGAATAAGGGGTCGGAAGACAATGTGAAAAAAATAAATAACGAATCAAATAGTGGTTTATATGAAGTACCGACTGATATATACAATAAAAAGGTGTCAATCGATGTGTCCAACAATTATGATAAGCCATTGAGTGGTTCGGCAGTATTGCCGCCGTCGAGTGTCATCCACCGGTCCTCACCTCAGGTGCAGATCAGACAAATCGCTTTAAAGCCGACGTCTGTCGATACGGATAAAGACACTCAATATTTAGTAGAAGAAGACAAGTCTGAGTGTTAATAGAAGTGCTAATATTGACTGTGAATATAGAAATGCATTCATTTCAATGAACTAATTATAATAATATGAAATCAATCATTCCGTGCATTATATATATAAATATGAAACTAAAGCCTTAACTAAATCATTGTTCAAAAAAAGTAATTCCCATTAAATGAATATTCATTTGCAGCAAATGATTCCGAATGTGGTCTTCGAGACAAAGCTGTAAATTATTGACGACTAGAAGAAGACCAGTTGTGATATTTTTTTTAAATATTTTTTTCCACAAAAGAAATACAACAAAAAAAAGACTATTTTTCATTGCATTTTCTGTTCATTTTATAATTTTCGAAATCATTTGTTCTAATAATTAATATAAAAGAATCGAAAGACTGATTGCAATGAAGTATTGGTGTTATGATTGTTAAGAGTTGTTATGTTATCCTAAATATACCATTACTTCACACTTCCATTCATTAAGGGTTTAGTGAATTTTCTTAACTATTCTATCATTTTCTTCCACATAATTGTCGTCCATCTCTGGTCATGAATTGCCATTATTTTTATTATTAAAAAAAATTAGGTTTTAAGCAAATCTGTTCTCCTTTTTAATTGACTTAATTTATAGATTAATTTATATTTTAATATTTTTTATACTGCAATCCAATTCAATATAAATTGTTTTTTTTATTTTGAAATAACTTTTTATACTTTAACCGAAAAGTGCACATAAATTGACATAATTTTTATACTGATTAAGCATTTAATGCAAAACAAAATCTCAATTGTTATCTAAAAAAACTTTTGTCAACACTTTTTCATATAAAGTCACAAAAAAATGATTCTAAAAAAATGTAATTGAATTTAATATATGACAAAATATTTTATAGTATTAGTCATTTGTTTGAAATTTAAGCATTAATTGAGACTAAGGTTAATACAAATAATTAAATTGTATAGAAATTGTTTCTATAAATTGTTTAAAATAATAGATCTAATAAACAATTGTACAAAAGATAAGAACTAATGATATTTT
>JAQIYF010000138.1:0-13363 GCA_034700865.1 Oribatida sp. Gr-Ori-00025
ACTCTTTTGTTGAGTTTTGACTTTTTATAATACCATTTCTTATTATATCATAAAATGTTTTAATTCGTGAGAAATTTAATGATTTCGAAGTTATGTTCAAACTTTAATCTCATTAAAGTGTTAAAAATGTTTTTTTATTAACCTTTGAATTAAAACGCGAGAAATGTATTATTATTTCATATAAAATATCTTTCAGTTAGACGAGTGTTTAATAATTTAATTAAAAATTATTAACGATTAAAGAGTAACGAAAATAGTTTAACGATAACCCGAATTATTATTATTATTAAAACTTATATTTAATCGGAATAAAAACTTTTTAAAGAATACTGATTTGCAATTAAAATAATATCGGGTTCAATGGTATTGATATGTTAACAAGCTCATTAATTAATTAAATACTATGGTAATGAAAATCCATTGAAATTATGACATTTGTTATATCCGTATAACTTATAGATGAGTCGAATATAGCTCAACATTAATGACAAAATCAGGTTTTCCTTACTTTAAATTATTTACTTTCTTAGAGAGTGGGCCAAAAAAATCTTAGGGTCACTGCAAGTGGAACTCCACTGCCATTGCCATCAATTGTTTCTAATGTCTTACCGTATAAATAGATTTTAATTATATTTTCTATTTCCCAAAAACCTATTGTTTTATCTCCAAAAATGAGAACAATTTACTACACTTTCCCTAATTTTGGGCAATAGTGTTGACAATTAAAACATTATTTTAGCAAAAAGTTTATCAAATTGTTATTCGAGTCATAAATACAAAAAAAATATTATAAAAAAAAAGATTTTCCCGATTCTTATTGAATTTCAATTTATTATTATTTTTCTAATTATATTCAAAAAAAACTTTTGATATAATAAAAACAAACTTTTCACTAATCTCTGACCCAATATGTAATGCAATTCTTTATCATATATTTTAAAGCAATGAGTTTTGAATTATTGCAAAAAAAATGTTTGGAATTCTTGAATGAATTATGGAAAGCATGAAAATACCTGTAAAAGTGGTGTTATTCGCATCAAAAAAGGACTTATAAATGGATCGGTTCATCAAAATAAGCAATTTATGAGTTATTCGTATAAATTATGAAAATTAAATGAATTATTTTAGACTATTTTTTGCTCAATTCTTAAATAAATTCATTTCTGACATAACCCTAAAAAACATGACTGAAAGCAATGATTTATAATTTTATAACATATTTATTGCTAAAAATTGAATATTAATATTAAATCCATTTTCAGAACGGAATCCACAATTATTTTTATGTAAACTTTTAATTAAGAAAACATTCATTTATTACTATAATATAGATATTTCTGTTTTATTTGCTTTCATGGGTTAAATAACTAATAAAATATTAAAACTATTTATTCCATTAATATTCATGAGCTTTGAAATCACAAGAATAACATAGAATACCAGTAATAGTATAGCAATTGAATGAATAATTGAGTGATTCTTTGAATTATTAAACAATGATTTTAATCAAAATTGATTGATATTTACAGTCATTACATAACTATACAAAAGAAATTAAAAACAAATCTATTTTTTAATAATTTTAAAACCTATTTATAAATTGAATTTGAATTAAGAATAAATTGAATAAAAGAATTATTTCCACAAATGTATAAAATTTCAAAAAATATTCAATTAAATTGTACTAAAGTTTGTGTTAATTTCTATTTTCTCAAATGATTATAATTATAATTATATTAAATAAACAATTTTTTTCATCTAATTTTCAAACAAAATATAATTAATTATTAATTTAATCAAACAATTGAACTCATAATTGAAAAAAAAGTTTGGAATGAATTGACTATAATTTCAATTAAATTTTGCAAAACAACTAAAATCTATACATATATTAAAGAACACATTCGTATAAATGGTTTTGGTTTTTGAAAACACTTGTATTTAAGTGGATTGAGTGATATTCTGGAAAAGTCTTTGTCCCCAAAAGCTCTCTAAGTCGAAGGGCTCGAACTCTGGCAACAAATCAATTAAAATATTTCACTATTAATGGCAATCAATTAAGTAAATCAATAATTAAAATGCAATACTCGGCAGATGTGTTGTCTTTTCCAGTTTATAATAACTAATTTGAGGCACTTTTATGTCTTTGATATTTGGATTCTTGTATTCATTCGTATGTCTATTACTTGAGTCCAAGTCCTTCTTCACGCCTTTCCAGCCTTTAAATCACAATAAATATTCATTTATTCAAATGTAATAATCATTTACTTTATAACTAAATAATTAATACAAATTGGAAGCAAAACAAATACATTAGTAATGGTTTTCTAAATTGTTTTATAACTATTGGTATTAACTATAATGTCATCAAATCATTAAAATTTAGAAACAATTTAATGCTTTAATGTATAATATATTCAATAATTAGAGTAAAGTCTGAAAAAGTGAAAATCAAATGATTAGATCTATTGTGCGATAAGATAACCAGAATATGAGTGACTTTCGGTGTAATCGACACCCGTTTCATCTCAAGCCCTATCAAAGCGCCGATAAAACTAGAACTCAATATCTGTCCCAAAGCTAACAAATCTTAGTATTGATTTTAAATATTATTTTCGTAACACTTATTGAATGAAAAGCTTTAATATTAATAAATGGATAATTTGTCTAAAGTTTGTGATCTATTTTATATTTATATTTATAAGAATATTGATTGCAATTCAAACTTTTAAAATAAATTATATTTGAGATCCAAAATGAGTGATATCTGTGATAAATGAGTTCTTGTGTCCACTAATTAAACAAAATCTTAAGATGTATTGAGTTCTGCAAAATATTTACAACTTTTATGAATATCGATATATTTATTGATGACCTGAGGGCTCAGAGAGTCTAAGAGTCTATTACCTGTAAGTTGTGGATCAGGTTTTCGGAATTGGGATTAATTTTTAAATTAAATTAAAGCATAGCTTATATATAACAAAAAATTCTGCAAATAGTGGTCAAACTTTTTTCAGAGCATTCAGTCATTTAAATATTTAAATAAAAACTAAATATAAATATAAATCAAAGTCAAAGTTAAAACAAATTTGCGTTCATTTGAATTAAAAGGAAAACACATTTGAATAGTCGAGTCGTTGGACTCAATGGTAATGAAATGAATGAATAATTAAATCAATCAATAATTGAATGAATGAATGCATAAATAAATGAATAAAATATAAGTTTTAACTAAATATGAGTGAAATGTAAACAGACTTTCGTGAATATATTTGATGATCTCCTGGTGCTGAGCACTGATACTCTCTGTGGTGTTCCTCTGATGGTAAGGCTTTCGCCCGTTTTGATGGAAAACAGGTCTCGGATTAGAAGAACCCCTAAAATCATACCATAATTGCAATAATAGTCATCTGAAGACAAGAATCAATCACTGGTCAGAATGACTTACCCGAGAGAGTCGTTGCCATTGAATGAATTGAATTCTCTTCGGGAGCCGTTATGACTGTCCCGTGTGTTGGCCTCTAAACTGTCGAACTTCTGGGGAATACCAGCTGTTAATGAAAAATGACATTAAAGTGAATTTGCATTTAAATAATGAAATTACAATCAAATTAGTGGTCAATTCAATGCAATGCAAAATCAATTCAATGCAAACCTCTTCTCGTTTTGGCAAATATTTTGCTTCCTTTGTGTTCTTTAGACACCGAATACATACTTATATTGTCTTTAAGACTAATTGTTTCGCAAATTATTTTATTTATTGCTTTAAATGACTCTTAAATTGTAATATCATATGAATTGATCCGACTTTCAGACAAACACTTCAATCAATACATCATTTATTCATTCAATTAAAGGAGAGTTTGTCTGACATTCAGACCTCAGAGCCATTCATAGACTTCGTAACACTTTTTCTTTTGTTTTGCTTTTTTTTAATGCTCTTTAAAATGATTGAACTTTTTATGCAATCATTTCCACAATTTATTGAAGACATTAATCAATTGTAGTATTAATTACAATATAATTATCATTACTAATGATTATTCATTACATTAATATTAATAATCATATAAAGCAATCAAATTATTTGCTATTAATAGCCAATAATTTATTTGCATTTAAAGTCAAGAATCGATTGTTAGACTAAATCATTAATGAATTTATGCATTGCCTGTCATTTAATCCAATGAATGGTATTTATGAATGAAATTCAGTTCAATATTAATAACTCTCAAACTTTGCAATCAATTAATGATTTGAATTAATAATTAAAATAATTGCAAATAAAGTCATAATCACTAAATCAAAGGAAAAGATATAAAACTTATATTAAAATAAATTTTATAATATATTTAAAAAATAAATTATTTTTTCGTAACGAAAGCAATTCAAGAATAACATTGTTTTGCATGAGAGGGACAGTTATGGGAAAGTTATGTCATAATAGGTCTCTCTATATATGAATGGTTCCCAACATCTGATTGCGGACTAAAGGCGCCAAAACTTCGATGATTTTTAATATTGTTTTGTTGTCTTAAAGACCAATTGATCCCAACTTTTATATCAATTAAGTGAGAAATGAGTGAAATTAGATCCAAGTGTTCAGTCGTTTACAAAAATGACAAGTTTTTGATTAAAGAACACGATTATGACATTCAATACTATCCTTATTATAACTCAAGAGTTTCGGCGATCAAAGAATTTATTACCGCAAGTGTTGGCCATAAATGGGGTCCAAATACAGAGATCTTGACTTTACATCAATTGGCAGAACGTAGTGATGATGTGAGTGGAGACCAAAAGGTGGTGATTATGGGAACGGTATTCAAGCGATCATTACTTCAGCCCTCGATTCTGAAGGAGTTGAATGACGACAACCCTATATTAGGTGATCCCATGCCTGAGAAGTGTATTGCAGACAACGACACCATTTGGCTTCAATCGGGTGATGAAACGATTCAATTGTTGGGATTCGATGTCCAGAATCACTGCACAGGTATTTGTTTGGCACTCAAAGGCGTTGAAGACGAGCGCAGATCTGCTTTTATTGTCGAAGACATCTGTTATCCAATTAATTTGAGCGGAACTGTAGACGTAGACCGAAGTCTGACCACTAAAGACCAATACATAGCACTGGTATCGGGTCTGGGATTCTCTAAGTTTATGAAATCCAACAAAAAGTTGACGAAAGCGTTGAATATTTTGGTCGACATTTTGAGAGGGAATTCAGAATTCTGTAAAACAAAAGACATTTCGCGACTCATTATCGCTGGAAATGGTATTGGAATCGATGCCCGACAGCAGGAAATCGATTCTCTAATTGATGTGAAGCTTCCGATTTGGACCCAAAAAGTTCGGGCGCAGACTATGCAAGCCGTAGGACTCTTCGATAAATTCATCGCATGTTTGGCCCAAAACATTGAAATGGATGTAATGCCCGGAAGTCTTGACCCGACGTCTCAACTCTTACCACAGCAACCATTAAATCCTTGTATTTTCAAAAAGGCGTTTGCCTTGTCTTCAGTCAAATGCGTTCCGAATCCACATTTGGCTGAATATAACGGCATTCAAATGTTGGGCACTTCCGGTCAAAACATCGATTCGATCCGTGAATTCACTCAAATGAATGATTCGATTGAAATAATGCGGAAAAGCCTGGAATGGCTACACCTCTGCCCAACAGCGCCGGACGCTCTCGGATGCTATCCCTTTCAAAATAGCGATCCATTTGTGTTAACCCAATACCCAGACGTCTATTTCGTGGGCAATCAACAGGAGTTCAATACCGGGACATATGAGGCGCCGAACGGAAAGAGGGTTTTACTCATATCTGTTCCCATATTTGAGAAAAAACAGATTTGCGTTCTCTTAAACCTCAGGACTTTGAACACAGAATTAATTGCTTTGAATTAAAACTTTTCATTTGAACTGAATTTTATGAAATATTTTGTAAACAAAAATCATTTTATAATACAATTTAAAAATCAGTGATTAATGGGTTTAATAAACGTTTCATTTCTTCTCTAATTCACATAATTTTTTGTCCAATAATTTGAAATCAATTTCTCTGTTTTTAAACAAAAACTTGTCATTCAAGTGAATGACTGGTATTTCATATCTATATTTCGCAAACCATTTCTCATTATTCATATCTTTTATATTAATTTCTAAATATCTGATTCTATGGAGGAATGGCTGTAATTGTTGTTTCACTTCATCACAAAGAGGACACTCTTTTTTGGTAAACAATGTCAGAGTCGGTGCTAATGAGAGATTCTGTTCTTCAGAAACACTGTATTTAATAGACATTGAATTGAATTTATTGATTATAAAAAATATATTTTTAAAAAGTTGTTAACAATTGTAAAAAAAGATTCAATCGATTGCCAAAAGTTCTTACAGTTTTTGTACCAAAAGAGCTGACGCACCGCCACCTCCATTACAAATAGCGGCCATTCCGTACTGTCCCGGCTTCAAGTGTAGGACTAAATTATTGACAATACGCGCGCCAGACATTCCTAATGGGTGTCCAATACTAACGGCTCCGCCATTAATGTTAACTTTTTTGGGGTCGATGTCCAACATTTTGATATTAGCGATGACTACAGCACTAAACGCTTCATTGATTTCCCACATTTCGATGTCTTCTTTCTTTATATTGAATTTATTGAGTATTTTCGGAATAGCAAACGCCGGTGCGATTGGAAAGTCTATCGGATCCACAGCCGAGTCCGCGAATCCAACAATTTTGGCCAAAGGTTTGATTTTGTATTTTTCGGCTGATTTTGCTGTCATTAGGACAGCGGCGGCCGCGCCGTCATTAAGAGTACTGGCATTGGCGGCGGTGACGGTTCCGCTCTCTTTCTGGAAAACTGTGGCTAAAGTCGAAAATTTGTCGAAATTTACTTTTTTGTACTCTTCGTCCTCAGAAACGACCACATCTTTGGCCCCTTTTTTCCCGGGAATCACGACTGAAGTGATCTCTTTAGCAAAGACTCCATTTTTGCCCGAATTAGCGCTTCGTTTGTAGCTATTAATGGCGTATTCGTCCTGTTCTTCACGAGTAATGTTCAACTTCTTTGCCGTATTCTCCGCACAGACCCCCATATGTATGAGTTTGTAAGCGTCGGTCAACCCGTCGTAAACTATTCCGTCGTGAAGAGTGACGCCTCCATAGGGAGTGTCACCTCTTTTCATATAAAAGGGCACATTTGACATGCTTTCCATACCTCCGGCCACAATCACCTCCTGATGGCCACACATCAGACTCTGAGCGCCAATCATAATGGCCTTCATTCCTGAGGCACAGACTTTGTTGATAGTTGTGGTCACTATAGTGTTGGGCAGTCCGGCCCCCAGAGCCGCCTGTCGTGTCGGTGCCTGTCTTAGAGCTGATTGCATAACATTCCCGAAGAATACTTCGCCGATATCTGAATCCATATTTAATTCAATACTTAAAATGAGTTACAAATAGATTGAATCAAACCTTCATTCCTGAGACCAGACTTTTCGATCGCACTTCTGATGGCAACGGATCCCAATTGTGGGGCACTTAAGGCGGATAATGAACTTCTGAACGAACCGATCGGTGTTCTGACCGCCGATACTATCACTACATCTTCGCTATAGAACTGATTCGAAGTATGGATTGATTTCTGAAAGAGTTTACACTCTTTTCTCAATCCAACCAATCGTTTGCTTATTTTAAACATTATTTCAAATTAATTATAAAATTAAAACATTTATTAACTAATTATTAATAATCTCTAAAATTAAACTAATTATCGCTTTAATTGAAACTAACTTTTAATTCAAACAAACATTAAATTCATTGAATAGAGCCCTCAATGAAGAGACGATACATTAATAGAGGTCTGAATTAAAAACTTTAAAAACTTTTATCAAATTAAATCATTAATTGTAATTATTTTTTAGATAATAATTACTAATAATTTGTTATATCAATTATGAGATAGTGTTTTCGGTGATTCCAACAAAAACTCTACTTACCCCTCCCCTCCCCCGGTATTACATTGGAAATTTAGAATTGAACAAGATGTATTTACATTGGATCAATACCATGGTAAAAAATGTTATGTTAGACGTCATATAGTGGCTCAAAAAATATCATCGGGTATTACATAAAGACCTTGGTCAATTTTTTCTTTATTTAATATAAATACAAATAATTGAGACCAGATTTTGTTTAAATGTTTGAAACCTTCTAATGATAACCTCATTATTCTGTGTGTTTTTGATTCCATTAAAAAGAATTAAAGTTTGTTTACTTCAAAGACTATCACCCGATAGACACACAAAGTAATCGCTCGACAAATATGGATCACCTCTTGTGTCTCGTGTAATGAAAATGCGATTATATTTTACAATTTTTTACATTTAATTATTCATTAAAAGATCGGAATTTTGAGAAACTTTATTGGAATCACCACTTATTACACGATTCCCTCATTATTATCATTGAATTTTGGTCATCAGTTACTAATTCTGTACTAATGTTATGCTATCATTGAAATAAATCAGATTTTATATACAAGTATTTATAAAACATGAACAGACCTAGATAACTTTAAAGTGATGCGATTTATATAATTTTCATATCAATTAAAATGTATTAATATTTAATGAAAGTTTGTATAATTTTTTTCATTGAATTATAATTTGTTTTAAGATTTAATTAATTTCATATTTTATTTATATTTTAATTCCCAGAATATTCTCAATGCAAACAATATTATAAATTTAGCAAAGGTTTAGAATTTGTTTTTTATTTCACTTTAGAGTCCATAGTATTTGAATAAACCATTGGCTCTAACATTAAGATTAGCGTTAATATTGAAAACAATATTTTTATTCATTTTTTGTTATGTTTTTGTCAAATAAACGCCTCTTTTATCCAATAATTCAAAACTAAATGAATTATTAATTGAATTGATTTCTAATTTCAAACAATTAATTCATTAAAACTTATTTATTATCCATTGAAATATCTCTCAAATAATCGGAAAAAGCATTTGATTTGACAATAGATTTGAAAAAATATGTCAAATATTTAGAAGAAATGAGATTTTAGTGCAAATAATGGCAACAAATGATTGTTTGAATGAAAAGCAAATAATTGTAAATAATTTATTGGATTCCGTGAAACAGGTATTCAATTAATTGAAACCTTTTTTGTTATAATTATCTCTAAATTGAATTGATTTCACATTTTTAGTGTCAAATTCGATTCGGCGGTCGCTCTGAATTGGCCACTGATTTGGACCAAAGAGTGGTTCACTTATGCGAGTGTTTGGAGACAGCGCTCAGTCATGGACTCCGACGGACCAGAAATCTGATTCAATACACGCGGTATGACTCATATGTCCAACAATTGAGGCCATAATCTCTTAATTTATTTGATCAGTAAAATGGTTAAGAATGGCATTACTCGGAGTTCGAGTGCCGCCCAGGGATGGACTGATGTGCGCGAAACGAATATCTGTTTCTGGCATTTCGTTTGTCTTCATCTGACACGACATGAATTCGATCGGTATTTGCTTTTACGGAATGTCAGGACAGGTATTGATTTGAAATTCAATTCTCCTTTTGTTTACTAAACTATTATTTTCTCAGATACTGGTAGAGGAAAGGCATGGCTCAGGAGTGCACTGAATGAGCACTCATTGGAACGGTATATGTTAACCATATTATCCGATTCAATGACACTTCGGAATCAGTTCTATGAAGAAAACGCTTTAATAAGAGACGAAGAAATTAATTCAGTTTTGCCGACCATTTCTCGTGGACTCAATTCCATACTATTTGCTATAAATATAGATAACTCTGAATTCGATGTCTTTATGTCTAATATTAAACCCAATGAAAGCGATCGATCGGATCCGTTGCCAGTGGTCTGTAAATCCTCTTCTATTGAGAGTACATCTGGCGCTCGAAGAAGACGAACGCGAGTTAATGTGATTTCATTGAGTGATGACGACGAACAAAATGAACGGACAGTCAGCGCCCGAAGTGCTCCGACCACTTGCCTCTCGTCTCCTAATTCCGTATTTCCCGACCAAAACTTTGGTGCCATTTATGAAACAAATAATACTACAAATACTGAACCAAATTATCACTTATTTTCAACTTCGAAGCCCTCGTCCGAAAGTACTGTTGTTTTGACACCACTCGGGGCTGAGAATCAGAACACTTTAGAACTAATAGTTGACGACAACGCCAGCGATTCAGATAAACACAGTTCGAATGGTAATCAGGAATGTCTTAAACTAGAGTTCAGTCAAGAATTAAGTCAGGAATCAAATGCAGACAAAGAAGAATTGGAATCAATTAGAGCTCAAATGCAATGTTTGAAAGAGAGATATGAAGAGAAAGTCTCGAAATTAGAGACACAGAACGACATGTTTCGCAAAGACAATGATTTACTTCAAATACAACTAAACAAATATATCGCTGCTATTCAGCTCTTGAAATACTCGGCCAAAGAGGACAAGGAGTCTCTGCCCAACACAACCGATGACACTATTCCTCAGCGAATGATTGAATCACAAAATCAAAGCTATTTTAATGAAATCAATCAATACGAGAGAAAACTGGTGGAAGTGGCGGAAATGCACGCGGAGTTAGTCGAGTTCAACCAACACCTCCACCGAGTCATCAAACAAAAGGAGGCGCTAATCACCCGACTTAAGGATGAACTCATCGACTTGAGAGGACCGGTAAGTAAATTGAATGCAAATTTGTGTTTAATAACCACTAAAACATTAGCCGTTTGTCTGCTTTCAACTAAATTACTAATTGTTTTGAAAGTTACCGGAAGTGACGGAAGCGACTGAAGACTTGATTAGTATTTCATCTGATTTCGAAACTGATATATCGATTCAATCCTCAATATCACAGCCATTAATACATATCTGGATTCCGACTGTGTTTCTGGCCGGCGGTCAGAAGAGTAAATCGCATCACGTCTACCAAATCTATGTCCGGATCAAAGAGGACGAGTGGAATGTCTACAGACGTTACTCACAGTTCCATAGTTTACATAAATCACTTCGAAAACAATTTCAAGTTTTAAATACTTTTGATTTCCCACCAAAGAAGACAATCGGAAACAAAGACTCGAAAGTAGTTCAGGAAAGGCGTAAACGACTGGAGCACTACCTCAGAAATCTCATCAATTTGTTTCAGAGTCAACACAATATCAGTGATAAACAGCGACTCATTGCTGTCATACCATTCCTCAGGTGAGCCCTAAATCCACATAATTTAAGGCAAAGTTGTAACCAATGCCTGAATTGTTGTAATTTAGTGAACGTTTTGTCCAAAGCGACGGTCGTTCCCGTTCTGAGACTCACTTAAATCTGAGCCAACCCTCAGATCAACGTCAAGAACACCATTATATGGGGTTATGACTGACCAGAGGTCACAAGTATTTAAAACAATTTTTATCATCAATTTTAGGAGATTTTAATCAAATATTTACTGTATTTATAAAAAATTACAAATATTTTAAAATTTATTTTATTCATGAATTTTAAATATTACGGAAACACCGGTTGACTAGACGTTAAGGAGAGTTAAAAACATATGATTTATAATATATTTACACATTTTGTACTCAAATTATGTCCACAAAAATGGAATGTCATTCCAATTGTTCACTCATTTTATTCGTTCTTTAATTATAAGACTCTTTTGTAAAGAGAAAAATTAGTTGAGTTTTGAAATAAAGTTTTATGTGAAGGCACTGGTATTCAAAATCCATTTCCACTTCTCTTTTTATTCATTACTAATCCAGGAAATAGTTTCAGCGATTTGTTCGCCGACGACAACAAAGATTTCGGTGTCATTCGTGCCGTTCTTTTCCCGCAAAAAAGTAATTAATTTTGTTTTCTATTCAAATATATATTAAATCAATCATTAAATCAAATATTGTTTTTCAATCAAATGACAAGAATTTTCATTACATTTCCGATCAATTCTGGGAATTCTAGTTTGGAATCGAGATTATAGTATTGGTCACCAAAAGCTCGGATTGCAATCCAATGCTTCCGCGAAGACAACAAACTGGTCGGTAATGAGAACAATGAACTGGCCGTCCATTTCCTACACGAATTGTAGATCGGATTCGGAATGTTTAGTATAAAACCCTTTATGTTATCCAATACTAAACAATTCGGGTCTCTATTGAAGACAATTGAATCAATCAGTGACTCAATTGATGGCAAAGACAACTGAAGACATACTTTCTTTTGTCGAACCAAATGGTTTCCAAATGTTTTGTATGCAATGCAGAGATAATGACATTTATGTCATAATTTCCTAAACCAAACGCTGACTTATGGGGGTTCAGGAAACGGCTGTTCGGCGCCAGACTATAGACAACAATAGACACAATCATTATATCATTGATTAGAGTCTTATATCAAATAAGTGGTCAATACTTGTGACAAATGACGTCTAAATCATATTTAGTGAACGAATCCTCGCTTTGAAGCAAATTATTTATCGCGTGTTTCGCACACATCTGTTTGCACTGCTTCTCATGGTATATGTCGGGCCTCACACCCGATCCCACACCTCCTCCCGCACCCGATCCCACACCTCCTCCCGCACCCACTCCTACACCTCCACTACCATTGGGCACATCACTGACCGGATGGACATCAGTGGACGCCTTCGAACCGTTGCCAACAACTGAAGACATGAATGACAATCAAATGACACTTCAATTCAGTTCATAATTATCTGAATTTATATTAAAATAATAATTAATTATTATTTTAAATGTTTTGTCATTTGATTTGAAATCAAATCAAAATATAAAAATCAAATTGAATTGCAATCAAAATCAAAAATATTATTGACTTTTTTGACAATAATATTGACTTATAGTACGCATGCGTTCAATACTATCACAAAGTTTTCTCTGTTTGAGAACAGAATCCGTTTATTAATATAATATCAAGTCTTCAGACAACGGATCAGATGATGTGAGTCTTTAAACCAATTATTGGTCAAAATTTAATTAAATTCTAATCATTTATTGGAATAAAATATGAAATATATTATCAAAACCTGGAAAACACTAAATATTAAACAGAATTCCATTATTTTCTATAAATATTTGCATTTTATTCGTTAAAAAATATCAAATCATATAAAAGATATATAAAAAGTCCTTTGAATTCATGCTATGATTATAAATGATATGAATTAATACAAAACAATAATTAAATGTTTGACTAAATTGTCGTAAAATTATTTGAGATTTTGGTTAAAATAGATATAAATTATAAATAAAATTAATATTTTCTTAAAAGTTGTCATAAAAAGAGTGGAAAAA
>JAQIYF010000139.1:0-13346 GCA_034700865.1 Oribatida sp. Gr-Ori-00025
GTTTTACTGAAGAGGACTTTCGTAGTCTTAATAATAAAGTCCTGTTTTTTATTCCCAATATATTGTCAGCACTTAATGACAAAATGAAATAAAAGATTATTTAGGATTATCTTATAAATTAATTTTTGTATTGTTTATGACATACCTATTGTTGATGGGAATGACATGCAATCCATTCTCGGGCTCAACCACTCTCCAGATCAAGACGTTGGCGCTTAAACTGTAATCAATTTGTCCGATATATGACTTACTGCCAGTCGTATTGATTAAGACATCGGTATCTCTATAACTGATAGCTTTATGGGAATTGGATAACAATTTTTCGAGTTTCACGACATGAATGTCTTTATGGTATATATTGAACACTAGTTTTGAAACACTATTTGATTCTATTATAACGGCAAATGTCAAACAAATTAATATTATTATAAACAATAAATTCATTTTTAGCTATGAATAAGCCATTAATAAACATAATTAACAGCAATACTATAACTCAATTAAAATATTTTTTAGAATTTTAGATATAATACAAAACAAGTTAAACAGAATTTAAATATATTTGAAGTGAGTGTAAAATTTCACTAAATATGAGATATACTGTTCAGTACAGTTATGAGAAATGTTTTAGATATTAATATTTAGAGCAATAAAAAAAAGTCTAATAATATTCAGTTAAAACATTTGATGGAAAGTAATTTAAAGGCCTTCGAAAGCATTCAATGATTAAATAAATTTATTCGCTTTAAGTGTCGACACAATTGAACGACTGTTCATAATATTGTTACTAAAGAAGTAATAAAAGCATTATTTCTTATCGGAGATACGAATAGTTTTTTTCTGATAACAAATATGCTATGAATTAAAGTTCAGCAGAAAATAGTTTCGATTCTGGAATTCATAGAAGGGTTTCCAAACATCCAATAAATAAAATTACAAAAAATTGTGTTTCCGTTTAAGACATTATTTCCCTTTTACTGATTGATTGATAAAAATGTTTTCATTTTTTTTATTATTATTGACAATAGGTTTTTGACTTGAAATCGATTGGAAGTTTACAACTGTTTTATTAACTTTTTCATCGCTTATATAAAACAATTAAAAAAGAAAAAATTCAGAAAATTTCCATAAAATTAATTTCCTTTTAGTAAAACTCTTTTTTGTGCATAAATTAGTAATAAAAGTGTTTAGGAATTAAAGTGTTAACCAATTTCTTGGGTTATTAACCATTATATCAATTATATTCTGTTCACTATATCCTCTCATTTTCATCTTTGGAATCACATTCGAGTGGATGTGTGAGAAGCCGTGTCCACCAAATTTCATCTGAAAAACAAATTTAAATTCATTTAAAATTTAGTTTACATTTATATTGAATTGAATTACAAGTCTGTGTTTAGTGTGGATATCATGTGATATCGTAATCCTATGTCCATATCCCTCGTCTATCAATAGCTTCAATCCTCTGATCCTTAAGCCATCGTTAGGCATATCGAAGGTATCACTCAATTCATAGAAAGAAACTTCATTTCCAAAGAGATCGAACTCAGAATAAACACCAGTTTTGGCGAATTCCAGCAGTTCTTCGTCGTTAAGGGTTCCTAACATTTCAAATATGAATGAAAATGTAATAAATTCTTATCATTTGTTAGACATACTGTCCAAATGAGACATAACAGTCTTATCAGGCTTTCCACCGGCTTCTGTAAATATTCTGATAATCTCTTTCGGTGCCTCAGCATTACGTCCCGGATGTATAATGACGGGAACCGACAGCTCCTGTTGGACCTGTGCTGAAGCCAATAGACACCGTCTCTCGAATGGGTTGATCGGCCAATCGGAGGCTATCTCTCCAATGACTCCACATTTGATTCCATTGACTCCAACCAAAAGATCTTCTTTGATCTCGTCGTAGATCTGTTCAGTCGTGTATTGGCGGACATGGGATGGCATAGCGTTTTGTATATAAAATCCGGCGCCGCCTATGATATTGACATTTGATTTGATTGACATATCCTTCAAGACATTGAGATTTTTGCCAAAAGTGGTCACTTCGACCACACTATCCCCGCCATTGAGTTTTAAAAATTTCAATTCATCAATGATATGATCCGAGAGCTCCCTGTCCTTAAAATTGAGATTATCCCCATGTGAATAGGGATGATAGGCTGTCCACCAAAGGTTCTCAGGTTTAACCACCGTTTTATTGAGGTATTCATGTTTAGAGTTAGGTTTCCTGGGGTTGAATGGCTCTGATGTGATCTCATGATACAAGTGCTCATGGCAGAGTGTTGAACCCAATTGGTCCGGTGCTATAGCACCGCATACTAAGCAAATAAATAAGTATTTTTCATAAATATTTAATTCATATAATTTGTGATTACATGACAGCGAATAAGAAAAAGAAATGAATTTGATTTTGAAATTATTGGACAAAATCTATGAATAATTCATTAACATTGGGATCACTACCAGTACTACAGACTCTCTCTGTTTGCATACCTGTTTGGATCATTCCTTTGGGCAAATCACTCATTTTCACTGTTTATTCAATTTTAAAAAATTACTTTAAAATTATTTTATATGTTTTTTAATCAAAATATTTATTTTAATTCATTTAATGGTATAATTAAAGCTATTAATATCTGAATAACTCTGAAATCGGTATTTCATAGGCTCTCTGAGTACCGGATAACCAATTCGGCGAAAGTTTTAATACTTAATAAAAATAGTTTTATTTCGTGAATTCTGGTATTAATGCAAATATTTAATACATGGCTTATATTTATTCTGCGGCTGATCAGTGAAAAGACTTTTTTTTTGATAAAGCATTATAAATGAAAATCTTTTCTCTAATGCTTATAAACTTTACTCAAAGATTGAAAATTAAGATAATGTTATCTAAAGTTATGTTTTGCTAATTTAAGAGAAAAAGTAATTAAATTTGAAATTATTTTTCAAATTTGAATGCATTTAAAGTTTAGGGTCGATTAGAAGTTATTTTATTATTTAAGTTATTCGAGGATTAGTTTTGACGCCCAAAACAGATCCATCTTTAGACCAGAATCTGCCTGTCATTCAAATTCATAATACAATTCAATGAATTGCTAACCATTTGTTTGGTAATCAATTAAATAACAAATACACACAGTATTAACAAATGTATAAAAAACGAATTCACTGTAAAATAAAAAAGTTTTTAAAAGTATAATAAACTTCTGTAATTCTATAATTCTATAATTGATTAGAAATAAAAAATACATAAATATATCAATATTTGAAAGATATCACAATTTTATTGCATTGTTTGTAAAACATTCACCAAAAAAAATAAATAAATAATTTGTCTTAAAAATATTGAGTTAAAGCAAACTTTTGAAACTAAAAAAAATTAAATAATGATTAATAATAAATAAATGAAAATTTAGTTTCAAAGTAGAGTATAACTCATACTTAAGAAAAAAATGAGTATTAAAGGCACTAATATTATAAATACAATTGAATGAGAAAATACAATAATTTATAACTAATGGTTGTAACTAATGATGGTATGGGTTGTGGTAATAATTGTGGTAATTATCATCTAATTGAACAAGGCAAATGACCAACCCACTTCATTATGGGCATAGAGTTTGAACGCCAACAGGTCTTGCGTGTTGTAATCGACATCCAGTTTGACGATATAAATGGTGTTCCTATCGTTATCATTGACCGGCACTGAAATTGAGAGGAAAAAATCATGTTTTTTCGGAGCATATAATTTGTGACCACTTTTCAAATGATTATATTTTTTTCATAACATATCAAGAATTTTAATTTGAAATCAGAACTCACAGGCGTTAAAGTCCACCCAATATTCCTGTTGATAATAGTTGAATATTCCTCTGTAGACAATACGGTATTTATCTATCGGTGGTTCCACTCTTGGACTCTCAATCTGGAGGGTTAGGTATACTTTGGACGTTCCGGCTGTTAGTCAATGCATTAGTTGGTATAAAAATTCATTTGTATTTGATATTCAATACTAACCAAAACTGAGACTATGGCTCAATATTTTAGGATTTGATGGCAGTTGTCGTACAATCACTTTATAGATTGCTTCAGAAGTTTTGTCGCCTTTAGTTGATTTGCACTTAAAAGTGTCTAATTGTTTGATATGCGGATAACTTATTGTTATATCAATGCTATCTCTACTACTGGTCATGTTTTTAGCGATCGGACTTTTTTTCATTTTCTCTAGTTTTTCAAATATTTCATATATTTTAGAATTATTTTTAATTATAGGCTATTTTGTTATGAAATTACCGCTTAATTTCTTGTCATCTTCGGTAAACCAATCCATTTTCAACGAATGATTATTTCTATTTTCATCACTATTTGTCTTACATTTAAAAACAAATAATGGGTAAGAATTTGAGGGATTTTCAGTGATAACTAATTCATTGATTTTAGTTTCTGTTTCAATGTCTTCCAGTTTATTGTTTTTATCCAAAATCGAAACATTACTGACAATGAAATGCTTAAAAATAAAGAATATTTTCAAATAAATGCTTTAAATCTAATTTAGAAATCACTTACAGAATCACTGCAATCAATCTGTTTTTTCTTATAAGTGGTTTCACAAACACAAACGTATTGGTCATTAGGCGCTGGTATGCAAAGGTGTGGACAGTCAGCAGAGAGGCATCGGTTCTCAATCTCCGGTTGCTTTGAATTGTGTAATATTCTGATGGAATCTATACTTTGTTCAGACCTTAATATGGCTCTAATGTTAGGACTTTTTCCGTATTTATTAGTACTAAGGATTGAATTCTGTGCTCTATTAGACCAAAAGACATAATCGCCGTAAATGTCTATACTATTGGTCAGTGCAAACAGTGTTGACTGTAAATGACTGATCCTTTTGGTTCCGTCAAAGTTTACTGAATCCAGAGTTTGCTGTTTGTTATCAATAAAAAATAGTTTTTTCGACTCAAAATCAATGGTTAGACAACACGGGCTTAACATTTGTGTGTCGTGGCCATAGAATCCCAGGTCCAATAAAATCTAAATTAATCAATAATATTAATGATTAATAATAATAATAATTTAGTTAACTATTAGTTTGAATTCAATATTAATTTCATATCATTTTTCATATTTAAACTAAAATAAGTTTTAAAATTAAATGTTTTAAACATTGAAAGTATTTACTGTGAAATCGATTGCTTTTAAATTACTATAATTTCACAAATAAGTGAAGAGTTTAGAACAAAACCTAAGAATAAGTGAGAGTTAGCTGTATTTGATGTTTGGGTGGCCTAACAGTTATTATCCACTATTATTGATGAGAATCTGAATTATCTATAAACTATAGTTAAGGACCGGTCTCTACCTTTTGATTGGCGCCGTTCTGTTCGGCTTTAATTAGTTTGTAATCAAAAGTTCTTCTGTCGAAACGGATCCAAGCGATCCACGACTCGATCGGATTGACCACAATATCAACGGCACTGTTGTAGTTGCTGTTCGTCTGTTGGGAATCACTTATTGCTTTAATTTTATGATTCTTAACGTTAATGACTTGGATTTCCCCGCTTTCTATGTAGTAAAGGAGGTCATGGATCCAATCGAGTGATATTCGGCGAACATCTGTGGTACGCATCAGAATCTTCTTGGTGTTGATTTTGAGGGCATTCTTGGTCTTTCTGTCCAACGGCGCCACTATTATTGAACTAATATTACTCCAAATTATATAATTGTCGACAATATCATAATCGATGTCATTATTACAAGAGCCGACATTTGGCTCATTCACGCGGACTTTTCTGAGCTGTGACTGAGGATTTCGGGACAAATTCCTGACCTGACGGCTGTAAATGTCTGGCCGTCTGGTGAAGAGACTCTCATTGAGTGAAATCACTCTTATCTCTCGATTTGCATTACAAAACAATATTTCGGGACCTTTTGGTTGAGTTTTTGTAATATTTTTATTACAAATTATTTGCTCAAAAATGAAAAAACTTAATAAAATCACTAAAATTTGATACATATTTCAATAGAATTGGAGAACACTTTAACACATTTACTAAGTTTTTAGGTTTGGTTTGAATCAGTGTTTGATGAGTGTCTTGGAGTGTCTATCGAGTGGTTGTGGAAGAGCTCATCGTTTATAAGGCAGTCAATGACTGGAAGCGAAACAGTGAAACACTTCTTAACATAATATAACCCTATTTTCTGAATCCCATTATATCAATGGTTTAATAGATTTTCAGAACTTTCTTCTCTCCGGCTCTCACTGACGGTGAGAGTAATATATAACCAGTTTTCGCAAAAATAATTATACATTTGAATGACTGATGTCTTATGTTATGAGGTTTATAACCGAATTGGTATCTCTTTGTTCGGTTCAATTGCACACATAGTCTCCTAAGAATGAGGTTTGGATTCCATACACAAACGGAATACCGATTTGAATTTCAAGTCTAATTGAATTTTTAATTCCCAACAAAATATCCTCTTTTTTCTAATGCTATTCTTCGACAACAAAAGGTTTACAAACTTTAAGCCAGTCTTTTCTGGTGTTATAAAACAATTTTTATGACATGTTTTCAAACTATTTGATTGCTATTTAAACATCAAAAGAGATATTACTCTTAAAACTATTTAAATCTTCTTTTCTTTAATATTAAAGAAATTTTACTCTTAAGTCACACTCTCTTTAATCAAAACTAATTACTTTCATAACACTATAATTAATAACTATTAAAATATGCCATTAATTCTAAAGTAGTGTTTGATTTAATGTCAAAAATATTTTAATCATTTGGTATTGAATACAATGTATAAAAAGAAAGTGTTTTTCTTCATTAGAATCATTAGTTGTTTGAAGTGAAGTCCAAACCTATCCATCAAAACCTTTTTTAAACATTTCTTATATTAGCTGTCATTCCCTTAGATCCGACTAATAATTTGAATCAAATAAAAGTTTTTTTTTCATTTTCAATCACTTTATACAAGCATTAAGTTATCAATAGATTAGGGGAGGGCAGGCCTCCTCATTGTCGGGGGGGGGGGGGCGGTCCCAAACTAGACATATACTTAATGTTGACTTTGACAGAGGATGGCATTTAGAAATTGCCTTCTCTTGTCTATGGCATAGCCATAGCATTGCAATAGATGTATAAAAATTGAAGTAATAATTGATTTTTTATTGGCAACAAAATTGTTGTTTAATATTGAGTATAATTAATAGCGATTTGAGTCATAAAAAGCAAATAATTATATAAATTTAAAAAATCATAAAAAAATACAAAAACTATTCAAAATAAAAGAAACGGTTTTAATATAAAATAAAGTTTAGAATTAATTTATTAAATAAAAAAAATTGCATTTCAAATGAAAATATTTCATTCAGTGATTGAGAATTTAGTCAAAAAGATATACCAAAAAAAAATATTTTTAATAAACAGAAAAACAATAATCGCATGAATTGATGACAAAAAACAATTCAATATTTAGATCAGAAGCGAGTCTTTATTTTTCTTGCGTTTTTGATTAAATGCTTGACATCGAGTCCGTCCGGCAGTTCCTGTTTGTGGACTCGAAAATGTTTGCTTAAGTGATCCGAACGGGAGAACCCTTTCGAACAGAAGGGACAGATGTGTGTCTTCTCTCCCGTATGCGACCTCTTATGGCGCGACAGTTCATCAGATCTTAAAATAGATGTCAAAACAGTTGTTTAAAAATCAGTTCAAATCAATACATACATAGATATAATGAAAATGAAAGGATTTTAACAAAAATCCGATTTAAAATCATTACATTTCCACCACTTCTGTAAATAGCACTTAAAATGATAGTAAAACAGAACAAAAATAAGGAATAAATAGATTCATAACAGAAGCCAAAAATTAAGTGATTTATGTGTGAAATGTATTTCAGAATAAATTAATTGAAATAATGATTGGAAAGTATTTCGAGTCAAGGAATTCACTAATTTTCATAACTAATCAGAAAAATTAAGTTTAAAACTAAGCCATTATTTGAATAAAAAATAGCAATAATTTCAAGCATTGGTTATATACCGGGAGAATCTCCAGTCACAGTCCGGCCAATTACAGACATAGGGCTTCTCACCGGTATGTCTGCGTAAGTGAGCCGTCAGATGACTGGACTTCGTATACGCGGCGCCGCAGTTCTCGACGGGACAGCAATAGTTACGCGGATTAGCGGTCACTTCAAAGATCTGTATATTCGGCGAACCATTCGTTTGATTAATCGTATGATTGGTTCGTATTTTTCGGCTCTTTTTCACAACAGAATTATTGTGTAAATCATTATCACTTATAAGCAAATCACTGATCATTGGCTGCACTTCGCCGTCATTGTCATCGATGTCTTCATCCAATTGTGTCTCCACTTCGATCGTATGTATGGGCGAACCGATTCGCACGACCTGATGCACGTGTGAGTCCACGTGTTGTCTGAATGTCTCCATTGAGTCGAACTCAAGTGTGCAGTCCTGCCATTGACACCGGAATGTCGGACACGTAGGGCTGACAGACGGCGACTCTTCTGACACAAGTAGTTGTTGTGATTGTTGTCTTAATAGTAAGGAGTGTTCACTCACATAGTGTTCATTAAGTGCTAGCTTTGTATTAAACTTTGTTTTACATTCAACACAAATAAAATCCATTGATTTGAATGGCTTGGAAGTGGTGGCCAATACTGAGCGCAACTCTTTTGCCGTTTGTTTAGCTTTTTTCTGAACAGTTTTATTAATTTTTTGTTGAAAGCGATGAATCGGCACTTTTAGGGCCGACAGTCGGCTCCCATTGGAATGACTGTCAGTTTGGGTCAACTGTTCTACTGTCGGCTCTTCACCTCTCAGTCGGTCTTCAATTTTGATTTTTTCTAAACCCTTGGATCCGATCGACGACTTGTTTGCAGACATTTTCTGCTTCTTTTCAGCTGATTTCGGATTAATAATCGTTATCTTATTCTTAGTCTTATCCCTAATATTCTTACCAATTGTTCCCAATTTTACAATTAATGGTCTGACCATTGATTGTGAAGACAACTGAAATGGAGAGTCTATTGAAATAAAAAAAATATATTAAATACCGTTAATTATTTTTTAATGCAATTCAATATATATTTAGTTATCATTTGAGTTATAGATAATTAAAAAATGGTTTAATTATTACCAAAATTGACAAAAAGATTGGGAATTATGATAGTATTGGTGTCTATATTAAAGGACCCGATATTGAGACCCGAATTATTCAAACCATTAATACTATTATCGGAAATGGACTGACAATTGAGACCATTATCTTCATCGGTGTCTTCACTAACTTCTTGTTTCACCACTGATTTCAGTCTAATCTTATCATTAATACTGTTGTTGTCATTAATAATCGCTTTCTTCGATGTCTTTGTTATCGATTTGTTATTATTTACAGAAAATTCACTCATTTTCTGAGCCGTTAAACAAAAACCAAAAAAAAAACCAAAAATTCAATTAAAAACAAAAATCAAAACATTTGTAAAAATAAATTAATTGCAGAAAAAAAGATCATTTGTTTCAGACTTTAATTTAATTGCCATTAAATGCAGACATTATTGAGAAGAGAAAAAAATATATTTTATATCAGAAATGATTAAATGATTTATACATTAAATACATTATCACTAGAAATGAGGACCAAATCTATTAATGGATTAATTAAAACAATTATTTAATTAAAACACTAATTAATAAACAGATGTTTTGTTTACATAATATTTAATTATTATTTCAATTGTTTTGTTATTATTATTCAATTTCAATAGTGTTTTATTGCGACTAAAAATGTATTGCTTTTTCAAAAGCCGTTAACTGACAATCATTTTACATAAAAGATTTCAGTGTCTCATCAATGGACTCACATTTCTGTCAGTTAACACACTTTGTCAACAAATTATTGTAATCTATACTCAATTTAGTGAAACAGTCTATCTGTTATTGCAATGCATTAACAGTTAACGCATTTTTAAGAAAATATGTGTTTTTTTATTTGAGAGCTAATTATGAATTGATTTTTTTAAATCAATTTTTTTTTGTTAGTTATTAAACTTTTTTTTTAAGTTTTAGCTATATTTAGGTTTTCTAATTATATTTTTAAACTATTGATTAGATAATAGAATATTATTCTGTTTGGAAAAGCAAGTGTAAGGATAGGAATATTCTTTTAATTCACTAAACATCACAATCGCTTAAATCAACAAATTCAAATGAAAGCTAAATATTTTAAAAATTTTAGATATTATTGACAAATAGCAGATTTGATGAGACAATAGGATTAGTATAATCTAAGCAGTGTTGTTCAAAGGAAAGCAAGGGAAGATCTTCCCATTTAAAATGGGAAATTTCTTCCCATATTATGGGAATATTTTCGACGGGAATGGGAATCGCACAACTATACAACTATACTGTCAAAGCTGAGCCCTGAATGGCAAGGGAATATATTGGGAAAAAGCAATGGGAAAATCCCTCCCATATTCTGGGAATATTTTCATTGGGAATGGGAATTGAACAACCCTGAATCTAAGTACAATCATCTCAAAAAACTACAATGCTTAGAGTCTATTATATACTAATGTACTTTCACTGAACAGCCAGTAGATTATTTATTCTTTAAAAAAATAATTTAAATCAATTGAGAATATCATTCATTATATCAAATAATTTATAGATTTAATACACTTTCTAATAGATACCAATTCCCCCAATATATTAAATAAATAAAGTTTTAGACTAACTAAAAGTCCTTTGTTTGTAGCCCTGGGTCTTACTATTTAAGGAATTAATATTGATATAAAAGTTTTAAAAATTAGTTTTTGTAATCATTTATATTTTATTACTGGTTTAGAATAATATTAAAATTCTATTTGAATTACAGAATTATTTACTGAAACTTTTGATAAAATTAATTTAAATTAAAAGTAATTTGAATTCGTGTCATGAAAAGTGTTACTAAAACTACTGATATTACGGAATAATTAACTCTAAACTTATATTTTCGATCAATGTTTTGTCTTATCATTAAAAGTAATATTTTTTATATAATAATTAATACATTTTATATTGGAATAAGTTATTCTGATTACCACTTAAACTAAGTATTAAATTAATACCATTAATGTGGGAAACAATATCTTAAACTATATCTTATACACAAATGAAAGAATTGATTTAAAAACAGATTTAAATGTTTTTATTGAATATATTGAACAAAATTTTTAGGGAATTAACAATTGATTGAATTCTTTAGTTAGAATTCACTTTAATTTTTGAGTTGCAAACGATTTTATTTTTTGGATAAAAAAACAAGTTTTTTGTTTATTCGGATTCCGCGTACTTAACGAAGTCCTGTCCGCTCTGTTGTCTTCGGACACCAACCAATTGGTCTCTAACATTGGTTCTGACGGCCAGATGTGGCTGTTCTACAGACACTACTTTGTTGACACCGGATACAACTGAATGGACAGCTGGTTGAGCAAAGTGACGGATGGCAATGGGCTGTTGGTAGGTCTGGTAGGTCTGGTAGTTCTGGACCAATGGTTGGTGAACAGCCTGGACAGAGGAGATCAGGGGTCGGACTGATTGAATGTATTGTTGTGGGGCCTCCTGGACGTAAGTGATGGGTTGGGCCTCAATTTGGTGGACATTCTGTACGTGGACGGGTTGGACCTGTTCTACGGCAACCTGGTGAACCTGTTGCACGGGTCGCACCTGTTGGACAGCAATTTGTTGGACGGGGCGGACGAGCTGTTCGGCAATGTATTGTTGGCGTTGACCTGTCATTCAAATCAAACATAAATTAGTAAATAATTTAACGAAATATTGTTTAGAAGACATACCCTCTCCGTGTGAGACAACTGTGTGCACGTTCTCAACCACTGGTTGGACCTCTTGTGTCAATTGTCTGTAGGGTTGGATCACTTCTCGGACCTCTTGGATGACTGGTTTGACGACTTCGTGGACAACCTTTGAGGGCTCGTCTTGAGATGAGGTCTGTTCCACACTTCCGGGCTCTCCGGCGATGTGCTCCTGAGACAGTCTGACGGTTGAGGATCGGGATTTGAAGTGGATGTTGATTGGCTGATCGCTGGGCTCGACCTCAACGACTTGGGGAACAATTGGCTGATCATTGAATGGGACGGGTCTGTACTCAACAGTTCGGCCGATTTGATGGACGGCAGCGGTGACCGGATGGACAGATTGTTGGTGAGCATACACTTGTGGGCGGACAGCCAGTGACAGCTCAGGTCGGGCCACATGAACGGCCTGTCGGGCAATGGAGATGGAAGCTGGCTGGTGGACAGACAGATGTTGGAGTGGCTGATGGACAGACAGGTGTTGCACTCTCTGGTTGAATGGAAGGTAACTCAGAGGTGATGGAGCGATGTTTACAGACTGAACACCATTCAAACCATAGACCTGTTGTCCATAATTCAGACCATAACTCAATGGATTGTAGCCATAGTTTGAACCATAGACTGATCCCACAGTTTGGTATCCACTCAAACCATTCAGGTATTTGTGGCTAAGACCTCCCAAAGCGCCTCCATAGCTGGACAATCCGCTGATTGTTCTGATTGGAACGGTATTGTGTTGAACAGTTTGGACAACTGGTCTGACATTCTGTCCGTTCACTTCAATCACTTTTTGCGAATTGCAGTGAAGGGCGAAAAGGGTTAACAAAAAGTACTGAAAATAATGAAAAAGGTTTTTTATTATTAGACATGAAGTGCATGTTATTTGATGTCTAACTTACTCTCAACATATTTGCTGTAATTCTGAGGCAATACGTTCTTCAGGAGAGACCAAATCGGTTCATACGAATGTAGTGCCAGCGCTCACCCCTTTTATACCCGACTGATCACTCAGTCCTTGAGTGGACAGAAAATTACTTTTGCTCTGAATTTATTTCATTTAATAAAGAGATCTAATTATTTGTATTCAATAGAAGATTCTTCTCATTAAAAAAGTTTTTTCTCGAAAAAATAGATCCAATGATAAGAAAAAGAAAGTGAAGATGAGTTATATCTTCGCTGAAGAGACACTACTTAATTGGTAATGACCTCCAAATCCCATAACGTTTTGATTTATATCAATCACTTTATTTTACAGTAACTGTTGGACAGAAAAAAATATATTGAAAAACATTTCGGGTTTTATTCTTGTCCTTCAGCAACAGCTATCACAGCCTGAGGGGTAACGTCTGGTTCACACAAACCCTCTTTTTGCCATTAAATGTATTTTACAGAATATTCATTAAATTTATTCGAGAATCGCATTTAATTAAACAGTTTTTGGTTTA
>JAQIYF010000140.1:0-13315 GCA_034700865.1 Oribatida sp. Gr-Ori-00025
ATAGTTTTGATAATAATTTGCAAACAAAAGAAGAGTCGATCGGAAACACAATGGAAATGACAAAAACAAATGATTGTAAACCAGAAAATGAGATACAAATGACAATCACTGCAGACATTCCTAAACCAATTGTGTCGTCCGACGAAGAATTCATTAACAAAGAAATTGAAGTGACGTTACAATCACTGAATGAAGAGTTGGATCGACTCGACTCTAGCGATCAAATTGATGGCAAACTCTCATCCAGTGATCAGACAAATCAATGCCGAGCTGTCGATCCAATCATTGCTAATAATGAGAATACCATTGAATTGAATACAAAAGAGGAGACAAACAATACGACAAAAGTTTCAGTTCGTGTCAAACAAATGAATGAAAATGTTTTAGACGTCGATTCTATTAAAAGCAAATTTGAAAGCAATCAGTTGTCGGCGCCATCGCCCACACCAACTGTCATATCACCTGTTAATGGCATCGGTAGGACATATATGGACAACAAAAATGATATAAAACCTCACTTTCCGATATCGACTAATGGGAAAACAACTGTTATTATAAATAAAAGTCTAACTCCAAGCCCAACCCCTCCTCCTGTGTCACCGGCACCACCGTCTCCCTCGTCATCTCCGAGTCCAACCGGTGAAGAAAAATTGTCGATTACTGAGGAAGTGAGACAAGTGTCTCGACCGCGGGTCAGACTCACAAACTTCTCGATTGGTTCGTATAAAAAAGATGTCGACATCTTTGAGGATTCGTCAAAGACTTCATCAAATGTGACGAAAACTGCGCCAGTGATTAACAACACCACTAAACCCTTTGTGACCTTCCCTTCCGTAAAAAAGGATGAAAAGGCCAGGCCTTCAATCAATTTAAACAAATCAAAGGTCAACATAACGGCCACTTCTACTACAGCTATGACTACAACTGTTCCAAAACCTACGGTTCCTGTTATACAGACTTTGATAACAAGTGCTCCGAAACTAAATCGAATTCAGTCATGGAGTGGACAGAAGACGGTTTGTCTCGAAGAGAAGAATATTAAACAACCGGTGAAGACGAACGAGAGATATGTCTCACAGATAGCCGTCAATAAAGAGATGAAAACTTCGAGTCCAACGCCAAGCGTTGAATCAAATGAAAGCTTGAAATCTCCACAACTGGTTGTCCAGAGTTTGATCGCAAAAACAGAAGAGAGAATCAAAAACAGTTCGCCTGAACCTAAAGAAGCGGTTCCACCAAATGATAGTCAAAAAGAACAGACGACTAACAACACAACCATTTCTATAAAACCCGGTTTAGAGTCTATTATTCGATCGAATTCTAGACTAAATCAAAATAATTCAGAAAATATTAAAAACGAAATTAATTCCAAACAAATAATTCAAAACTTTAGCCAACAATTGAAATCTAAATTAAAGTCAAATCAAATGAAATCTTCTAATGAATCCACTAAACCATCGATTGATGAGCCACACCAACAATCGATACCACCACCAGTTCCACCTCCCGTCCCACCACTAGTTTCATCCCCAGTCCCACCGCCTATACTTCCACCAATTCCACCGCCAGTTCCGCAAAACAACTCTTCATTTGCGGCCAATAATAATGCATTTAAAAACAAATTACCGGTTAATACAAAAATATTTCACACAAAGGGTTGGAATAGTGATAAAGTGTCCCGAAGTGGAGAAGTGCCAAAAGTAAAACACGTCGAACCGCCCACTCCTGCGGTCAATGTTCGCGACCAACTGCTCAATGAAATCAAGAACTTTGGCGGAAAAAATACACTAAAAAAAGTAAATTGATTTGAAATAGATTTGAAAATAAATACAATAAAAAGCAATCATTGATCTGATTCTGACATTTAGGTATCGAAGAACACTTCGTGGAAACTGGAGGTCAACACCAATCCCGTCAAGACGTAGCGATCATATGATTTCAAATATTAATTAAAAAAAACTTAAATCTAATTAAATAAACTGTTATTTTATTCATTAATTTTATTTGTCTCTTAAGAAACAAAATTACAATAAAACGGATATATTTTTAACATAAAAACTATTTTTGTTTTATTTTCAAATACTTTGGATTCAATTGATTGCGATCTTTGGTGTCAATGAAACAGTTGATGAAAAGCCGAATAGCGGTCGCAAACGAGTCTTTGTTTGGAATCTTCGAGAGAATCGGTTCAATCAGTTGTTCGTCTTTGAGGACAGGCGTCAAAATATTTTTAATAAACTTGACGTAAATCTTATTCATGTCAGTGAAATGGACGACCTTTTAATGGGTATTCAGTTTTTTTAGTCTTAATTTAATTTACACTTAGTTTGAGGAAAGGCTTACCTTAAGGCAAGTGATGGCCAAAGCGTTTAGTTTTAATAATTCAAATATAAGTTTGGATAAAATGATTCGTTCATTAGGTGTAAGCGCTTCCAGTTCTGACACTTTGTCTCGAATCGAAAAATCCAAAGCAATCTAATTATACAATAAATTGAATCAAAAATTCATTAATAATAGTAATTACACTATAATTAGAGTGAAATTCATTATAAATCGATTGACTTTTGGCTCACTTTATATTTTCTGTCGCATTGACCCAAACGATGGAATAAATGGCAATAAAATGGATTGAATTGCTTCTCATGAATACAGACGTGAAGTAAAACATTAGTCACTTCTGAGAACTGTTTCTTTCCGATTGATATCAATCGATGGGAGGCATCGATAAAGTCATTACAAGTCGAGAGCGCCATAACTATAGTCTTCCTGAGAGGGGTATTCAGTCGAAGAGCTTTCACTAATTGATCGTTCATTGGCTGATCCACTCTTTGATTCAAATCGATAGCATTTGTCTTCTGGTTATCCAAATCAATGTCAATATTCTGTGTATAGGAATACCAATGGGAACTCCGGAGAATCGTCTGATAATTGCCTGAAATGCTGGGAACTCTTGATTTCTTAAGAGTGCTCTTCAAAGTTGTTTCGATCAGTTCTAAGTCGACAACAGTTCCATAACCTTTCAGTTTATTTGTGTTATTATTTTTAATAGCAATCAAAGAGTCCAACAAAAAAGTGATTCGATTTCCACTCAAATTATTTTTATCCACATTTTTGGCCACATTTTGAACCCTAAGAATCAATTCTTTCATTTTGATTGCATTGTCTTTCCGTAACACAAATCCAACAGATTTTAGGATTAAATTAATTAATTCAATGGACTTCTCACTGAAATCATCGCATAATTTCATTAGTATTTCATAGACAAGAAGCGAATCAATTAATCCGCAAACATATAAATTCAATAAAACAATCACTAAATTATCCATTCTTTTCGAGTCGTCTAATGATAATTGTTTAATAAATTCATCAAATTTGGTGATTAACCAATGGATGGCATATCCGCCGACCTCTTCACCCACTAAGGAGTGGAGAATAGCGACCAGAAGTGCCACTTCTGTTGACATCTTCGGTAAAGAACTATAGTTTAAATCAATTAAAAAGCTGTTGATTGTAGTGAAGAGAGACTCGTTTACATCGTGTCTACTGTTCTGTTGATAGAGTTCTTTCATTTGTCCACTAATTGTCAGCATATTATTGGCTGTCAATCGATTCAATGCACCCCTTATTGATCTCATCAATGGTGCGCTCAGACCACTCACTGATGTCTTCACAAGACTTTCCTTTTTTGTTTCATCGGTTGGTTTCACTATATTCCCAAAACTGTCTCTAATGAAGCCATAAATATCTTCTTTCAATTCATTCGTTTCTTTTGGTTTCACAACCTTTTCATCACTTGAATCCAAACCATGACTGGAGTTGTGGTCACTTTCACTGCCATTGTCGTCATCTTCTATATCACTGTCCTCTTGATTGGAGTCCATCTCTTCGTCAATGCCTTCACTGAACTCATTGTCTGAATCATCGAATTGTTTGCTTTGATAGAAGTCTTGATCAGAAGTGGTCTCATCTCTCTTGAAGTCGATTACATCTAAAATATAGTCCAAACCTTCCGATTGGAAACTCTTTGGAAGTGTTGTCACTCTTTTCCCGTTTTTCTTCCGTCGGTTTAATTTCAGTTTCTTTTCTAATCTTTTGATTTCTTTGTCTTCTCTTTCGATATCTCTCTTCTGTTTTACACTTAATTTCAACCTTTTATTCACTTTTGGCTTAATTTTGTTCACATTTTTATTTAAATCAATATTTGTATCACTTTTTTCTTCGATATAATCATCACTTTTTTCATCAAAAATATCCACATTTTCTTCATTTGGGGCTAATTTTGATTTATTTTTATTAATAAAAAATTGATTTCTTTTCGCTTTTTTCTCTTTTCGGGCTCTCTTTCGCTCAACTCTTCGGGACTTCATTTCAATAACTATTCAAACAATTAATTAAAACTATTCTTCGGATGAATTGTCACTAAATTGTTGGCAAATAATCGCTAAAATCCCTCAAAAAAGTGGCAAAAATTGTGTTTATTTTGAAAATATATTTAAAGAGTGAACACGTGTTTGACGTAAACATTGAAAGAATTTGTGGCGAAATCTATTGGTTTTGTCATTCATTCACATTATATGCGATTCGAATATCAATTGATTTGTTATTTATATTTTTGAAGTTAATTATCGCTTAAATCACATCAAATGATGCATTTCTGTAGACTTTCCGGTCTTTTAAAGACCGGAAATGTATTCAACAAAACATTAACCAAAAGTGGTATTAATTTCCTACCGATGCGGATGACATCGAAGAAGATCTTTGACGACTCGGACCCGAAAACAGTGGAAATAAAGAAAGAATTGAATGATTTAAAGGATAAACAACTTTATGAAGAGTATAATCAGACGGAAATGGGTTGGGTTTACGCTAAAGGGCCGCATAAACATCTGTGCAAAGCCGGAAAGGCATACGTCTGGTGCGCGTGTGGCCGAAGTCATAAACAGGTAATTAAAGTAGACTTTGATTTTTGAAATCACATCAAAAGCTTTTTAATTATGAATAGTGTCTAAGGATTTGTATATAAAGTCAATAATCAATAATACAATGGTTTGTTGTGTTTCATAACAAAAGCATTTATAAGACAATCAATGATTTAATTTACAATAGATTTACGGAATTACTGAATAAATACCTAAAAAATTGACTAAAGTTTTCATAGAAATGACATAATATTAATAATAAGTTTAGTTGAACTGAAAATAACATTTTGAAAACAAATATCACGTCTTATATAATAATAATAAACATTATTTGATAATTGAAATAATAATTACATTAAAATTCAATAAATTGTTTGGTATTTTGCGGTCATATATCTGTAGCCCTTCTGTGACGGCACCCATAAGAACACACATTTGAAGATAACACTCAAACCGATTCGTTGGGATTGCACTGAGACTAAGGAGTATTGGTTTTGTAACTGCAAACAGACCCGTCACCGACCCTTCTGTGACGGCACCCATAAGAGTGATGCCATTCAAAAGGGACAGTCGACCATTCGGGACATACATTCGCCGCCCTTTGTCAACGACACGGTTAATGTTAAGCCTTAATCAATAGAATGCAAACTCGTATACAATATCTATAGATCTAAAACATTATATATAATAATAAACACTTAAAAAGCGATACTTTTTTAGCAATAAAAGGCCGAAAACATTGATTCAATTGATCTGATTATAAGTTATGACTCAAAACGTTGTCTCTAATACTGAGGCTATAAATGGTTGTGATTTGTGACGAGAGATCGCAAACATTGGTTTGCATTTGAAATGACGGCGAATATTAAAAATTGAGGTCATTTTGTGATTCATTAGTTCCGCTATTATTCGACTTTCGGTGAATTCTATTGAATAGCTTTGACAATGAAGTCATAGAAGCGTTTTGCGTACTGTTCCGGATGAACGGTTGAGATTTCGGCGGTCGTCCCGTGTTTGACCGTTTTGGCCGCCTGTGCGGTCCGTTTCCTTAAACCAAATTGAGTTAAGACATCGACTAAACCAATGAAATAGATCTCACGCTTTGGACTCTCTGTAAGACATTTAATACAAATCAACAGATAATTGCATTTCTTATTCAAAATACTGTTGGCATTGCTTACCAGCGCTCGACTGAATCGCATAGATATCTCTGGAGTTATCGATTGTGGCACAGAGTTGGAGGTCATTCTCACTGGCGTCCGACGCCTTGTGATGGGTTTCAGGTGAGTCGGGAGGTGTGGGGACAGCCGTGTGTGGCTCCTGAGCATCGGCACGATCGCCACCACTTGACTCTCCCTCGTCTTCTTCAGCCGAATGTTGAAGTTTGTCATTCGGCGCGCATTCCATGAGTTCCTGTTCGGCTCTGTCCGCGTCATGAATGGCCACACATAGAGAGTAATCCATAATATTTTTGCGGACCAGGAAAGCCGTGTCCGCCTCAAGCATTTCTAAGAACTTGAGTTTCCGGTCCTCATTCATGAATATGCGAACGCCATCGCGTGTGAAGTCATTATCTTTGAACACAGGGTTATCCCGTCCGCGCTCTTTCTCAGACGCCTCGCGATCAACGGTCGACCCTTTGAGGTCATACTTGCGGTGAATATTAAGAATTGATGAACAGATGTTACGCATAACGCAAATGTATGTTTCGGTGCCCTCAACGGTCAACCGATACATTCCCAGGTATTGCGGGAGTAATGTCTGGCCGTGACGTTCGACGACATACGGATGGTATTCCTTAAGCAAGTGATGCATTGACTCGACTTCATCGCTGGTCAGTGTCTTTAAGACGAAGAGGTGATCATAAGACTCATAGAATTTAGCGCCAGATCTTCCGCCACCGGTTTGGACAGTCGGCTGGTGTTTGGTCAGGGAATTCACATAATCTGAATCATCGATTTGGAAGCGTTCGCGAAGGTTCTGAAAGACGAGCGGACAGTACTCTTTGATCTTGAAATGCGAGGGCATATTCTCCTTATTATACAAATGGTTATCCACTTTCACTTTTGTGAATGCCTTGAAGTCGTCCGGCATTAGAACCACCGGAATGTTGACGTGAGTTAACTCATTGATGGTGTGGTTCACGCCCCACATCAGGACAGACAGCAGTGGTTCTGAGGCCCGGAATAGTTTGGTCTTCTGGTGCTTCGGTTTGAAGCGTTTGGTCTTTGTCTTCAGTGGTTTAAAACTGGACTGATTTGAAAAAGACATTTCAATTCACTATTCAATCACTTGTTTTTCAGTTTAAAAACACTGTTTAATGAGTATTGAAATCAACGATCAATTCCTCTGACGTTTGGAATCACTTAATACAGGAATTCCTATCAGTTTTTTGTATTTCCTTTTGTCGTCAAAATTATTATTAATTTATTAAATATTTGTTTCAATTATTAATCTCTAAAATCAACTGATTTTATGAGAAAAACTGTTTCAATCAAACAATTTGTTTGCACTTAACATACATTTACTCTTCAATTGTCGACCACTTGTCTGAAAACAAAATCAATTTGAACTTCAATTTTGATTAGATATTAATAATTGATTCAAAGCTCTTATTAATTAAAAAAAGACATTTGAATGACAATTGTCTGAAATGATTGCCATCGATATCCAGAAGAAGTGTAAAGCATTTGCAGCAAAAAGAGATCATTTCTCACATCAAAATCAAATCCATTTAATTGATAAGAAATTTATTGTCAAAAAACAAGTGATAATACGTTTAGTTATATTGGAGTCAAAGCACTGCTAATTGTATTGCAATTAACAATAAATGCGATAATTATTAAACAAATAATCAATTAATTCAATGAATCACTGATTCACTGATAACTCAATTCAATTGATTTGTTCTCTAAATTAAAATGTTTTTTCACTCCACAACTCAACTCACAGTCAATAATGTATTTCATTTATAAAACACTATAACTGTTCAGACAATAGGCTAACAGTTAACACACTTTTCGATTCAACACTAATTCACTGCAGAGTTCACATATTGAGTGATATCTATGAGTCAGACAATGAATTAAGTGATACTGTATTTTGGATTTCATTTATAGAGAACTGCTTTCGGATTATAGATCTCTATATTTAAAAGTAATTTAATTATTAATTAAGTCATTATTATTGAGATAATAATCGATTAATTGAATGAAGAATTGTTTGTTTATTTAAATTTATTGTTTATCTCTGTTTAGTGAAAGTGTTTTTAATAGTAAATCAATATTAGAGTAGTGTTTGTCGTGAGAGCGCACTCTCTATGACTTTAACGGCAAAAGCGCTTCAATTCAATTGAATTCAAGAATTTTTGGATTTAATGTTGTTTTCATTGAAATCAATGTTTTTGTCATTTATTTAACAAATCATTCATTCATTTGATTAAAAGAATTAGTTTTGCAAACTATTGAATCAATTTTGTGGAAGAGATGTCTGAATACTCGGCCACCGATGGATTGGATCCATGCGTTGAGACCACTTTGAAAGGCCATCGACAGGCCATTAATTGGATTTCCTTCTCGAGTGATGGCCAGCAACTGGTCTCCGGTTCAGACGATAATAATGTGATGTTATGGTCATTGGATGAAAAGCAATACATTTGCTATCGATTGGTCGGCCACACGAAGGCTGTCCTATCGGTGGCCTTCACTACCGATTACTTGTTATCCGCATCGAAGGACTGTTCCGTTCGTTTATGGCGTTTAAATCGTATTAATGGCAGACAAACAGAGAACGAGTCAGTCGTATATCGATGTCATTCTTCGACTATCCGTTGCGTTGACGCCAACTCAGACGCCACTCAGTTCTGCACCGCTAGTGATGACAAGACAGTGAAGATATGGTCACCGAATGCCACCAATAAGTTCATCGCATCTCTGTCTGGAGTCCACAACAATTGGGTCCGACATTCAAAGTATTCCCAATTGAATCCACATTTGATCGGTTCCTGTGGTGACGACGGTTTGGTCTGCATTTGGGACATCAGAACCAAAAGCGCTTCCATTCAATTGAGTTCCCGCCGAAAGTCAACTCATTTTGTGTCACTTGAATGGCACCCAAACTGTGAACACATTATCTCGTCTTCGAGTGCCGACACTTCAATTAGGATTTGGGATCTAAGGAATGAGAAAATGATTCAATACTATGCGGCCCACACCGGGTCCGTCAACGCCACGGCTTTTCACTCGTCCGGCAATTATCTAATCAGTGCCTCGTCTGACGAAACCTCAAAGATATTCGATTTACTCGAAGGCAGAGGTCTTTTCACTCTAAAAGCACACAACGGATCAGTCAATTGCTGTGCTTTCACTCCTGACGGCCAGTACTTCGCAACGGCTGGTAATGACAAACAGATAATGATTTGGAAAAGTAATCTCATCGACGAGTTTGACGCCACCGATGGTATGGTTGAAGTGAACGAATACATTAACCAACCCTTACCTCAAAGCCATTCAACTCCAGAGCCCTCTAAACGACAACAAACTCCAAAACCGGTGATAAATGAAAACAAAAGTCGTCTCAAATCAGCACTTCGTCGGACCAGTTCTGAAGAGATTCATTCATCAGCTGCTCATAGGAACCAAAGAAGTGATGTTTTCAATCAGCGAATCGTTGGCACAAATAGTAACAAAAAGGATATTATGAACGATAGTGGAGACCATTGCCTCTCAGATAACCCGACAATAGCTCAAAGTATTGTAAACCAATTGAAGTCATTAACGGATAGCGTTCTACTCATTGAAGAACGGCTTTCTATATTAGAGGATAAGTTTGAGAACCATTGCACCGCACAGTCGACCAACAATTCAAGCAATGGATAGGAATTTCTGGCAATTTATATGATTATTATAATTACAAATATCGCAAACATTTCTCATTTCCTTTTTATTATCATTTAAACAAAATTTTCATTTATTGCTCTTAAAAATTGATTTTTAATAATTGTTTTGAATTTTGTATAGAATTTAATTATATCTAAACGTCTTTGTATTTTATATTCCAAACTGTAATTGATTTCTTTGTGAAGAATGTCCGGCAACTGATCCGTCCAATTGGTCACATAAATGATGGGCGCCTTCTCTGCTTTGAGTAAACGATAGGCGCTTTTGGTGTCACAACTCGTTTTCATGACGTGATTCAGATTCTCCTCAACCACTGGAACCGAACCGAAAGCCATGGCTTCGTATATCCGATAGCACTCGTGATTCATACCAATCGGACTCAGAGTTAAATCACTTAAACGTAACGCTTCGGTGTAATAGTTGAGCGAATCGGTCGACTCTTTAGGTGTCCACTCGAACCGCACTTTTATTATACAATTGTTTCGAAAGTTTTCGTTCAAAATGTTGAGTAATTCGAGTCGAGAAGAGTCCGGATATATGGTTGCCATAAGATTACAGACATACGGACGACTCGTTTCCATCAATTGTTGAGTCACTTTAGGGTTCGGAAAGAGTCTATAAGTGGCCACTCCTAGAGGCCACTGATATATCACTTTATTGTCTATTGATTTCCAATCGTAAACTATAAACAAGAACTTAACAAATCCTCCATTGATTTGAAGGTAAGGTCTGATCCAACTGTTACGGCACTGTTCGTCACCCAAAACAACTAAACCAATGTTCGGGACCTTATCTTTGATGCCATCGATAGCATTGAGCCATTCGGTGGCAAATCTGATCTTTTCTCTGTCGCGTCCATTAAGAACTATAATTAGATTCCGAACCGTCAGGTGTTGTAATGAATCGGTGGTCAGAAGTGGACCGCTTCTCAA
The DNA here is from genome assembly GCA_034700865.1 of Oribatida sp. Gr-Ori-00025. Classification (NCBI taxonomy): domain Eukaryota; kingdom Metazoa; phylum Arthropoda; class Arachnida; order Sarcoptiformes; species Oribatida sp. Gr-Ori-00025. The sequence continues at coordinate 10,750 of JAQIYF010000140.1, forward strand.
CTTAAACCTAAATCTATCTATTTTTGCCGAACCGGACAGATAGGCGTTCCCCTCAACTTTGCTCTCTATATGAGCGCTAAGAATATGTTGCCATAAGTAGAAACCAATTGACGCCTTAGACCAGATCTCTATTGAGATCACATCCGATCTATTGAACAAATTAGTGGTCATCTGAAGACCTCTTTTCTCAATAATATCATTGTTTTCTTCGTTATATGAATAATGTTTCTCATTGTTAACTAGTGTTAGATCTGAAGACTTCAATGAATAGAAGACATAAGCTGTGTATAAAATGAGGAACAGATTTGTAATAAATATAATAATTGTTAGTTTGCATAGACTTAACATTAGTTAACATTAAAATCAATTCAATTTAAAACTTCAATGAATTAAATATTAAAAAAAAAGTTGATTTAAAATTAGAGTTCAATCACACCATTCACATACAGACCAACTATTCTACAAATTGCACACTAATTAGTAATTATCAAATAATAAGAGCTATAATATTAATATAATTAAAATGAATTGAATTGAAATAGCAATTAAAAAAGTGAATGAATCTTGATCATTCTTGTGGTCAATAGTCTGGCACAAAATGTTTTAAATAAAGTTCTAAATAATTAACGTCAGAACATGTGTTTTCAAACAATGTGTTTCAATATTGAAATCCACTTTAGGGGTGAATATAATGATTACATAATTGATGTGAAGCCCTCTTAAGGTAAACACGATTTGAATGCAAACATTGTTTTATTGATTGCTTTAATTGTTTGTGAAATTAATTAATTGAATGAATACTTAATAATCGGATATTTGGCATACATTTCAGTTGAAGCAAAGACACTGAAGTTGAGGACAATGTCTACCAATTCCTTCAAAGAGCACATCCCGAGTGCTATCGACAGACAACTTCTGGTTTGGTATAAAAAATTTCCCTCAAAGTCAGCGATTCCGCCGTCGGTTAAGTAAGACCTCATTTGAAAAGCAATTATTAAATAAATTAATAATTGTATGAATATATCAACGGATTAGTGAGAATATGATGAAAAAAGTTCACAATAGGGCCAGAGTTCACGGGAGTCTCATTCTGATGGGAGTGTCGTTCGTGGCCTACATCGGGGTCGCCATCAGCGCCAAAAGAGCCGTCAAAAGAGGCGAATCCGTCGATAAATATATTGAAGACTTTCATCGCGATTATGAACTCAAACACAGAAAGGATTAGTTATTTTCTCAACTCTTTTAGCATTTAATTAATTAATTAAAAGTTTAAATACTTTGTGAATGAAATGTATATTTAAATTAATGGCAATTTAGTGACAAATCTATTGATTTTATTGATTAGAAAAATGATTATAAATTTTAATAAAAACTATAAATTCAAAGAATTCCTAAATTTAATTAAATAATCCATTATTTGCTATCAATTTAATAAAATATATATAAAATTCAATGCAATAACTGTCTAAAAGTGGTTAAAGATTAATGTCTTTGGAGGAGTAGAAGGACCGACACCTCTCATGAAATACCTTTAGAGTCCTATCTTTGACCACTTCTTCCACATTGAGTTCGCTTTGCATTAGTCTTAGATTCTTCTGTTCTTTACGTAAATTTTTGAGTACTTCTAAGTTGTCTTCATTCACACCCCTCTCGTCCTTAAGTCGTCGGACACGAGTGGAGACAACATTAATACACCCTTTGATCAAACCTTCCCTTTCCTTATATGAGTCTTGAATCTACCGTTCATTAGATGACAAATCAATCATTGGATTCATTGAATTGATTGACTACCTGTTGATGAAGTTGTTGGCAGTGCTGTCCGGCACCGGCAGACCGGTTGGCAAATGAATCGGTCGGTAGAGTTGTGTTCAATAAATGAATTATATTGTCGTCTATTTTCCTCTTCTTTTTTAACAATTCCTATAAAAACAAACACAAAATCAATAATTAATTGAATGAATAGTTTATTAATATTGAAAACCAATTGATTGAGACCTGAAATGCGAGAAAGTCTTCGCACGTGTTGTCCATTATATTCAAAATCTATGGTTTATTTTCAATGTCTTTAATAACGTTTAGGAATTTCACAGAAAAATCAAATGAAAACAAATCTTTAATTCAAAGAACCGGTGATTCAAACAAATCAATGCCTATATAATCAATGAATGAAATGATTTTTTAGTTAAATAATAATGAAAATCAAATCTTTATATTAAATGCACTTTAAATAAAAACAAATAATAATTATTTTATTATTAAATTATATCGAAATAAATATTTGAAACTAAAAAAAGGGGAGCAATAAATGCAGAAAATGATAACGTTATTACTGAAAAACTATATACATTCACAATCATTTGAAATGTGCTAGCTTATTTATTACCGGTATATAGGAATAATAATAATTAAATGCAATAATAATTAATTAAATATGCATTTTATTGATTAAATTTAAAATTATTACCAAAAATAAGAGCAAATATTTGTATTAAAAATATTCCTTTTGTTTAATAGTAAAACCCATCAGTCATTCACTTTATTATATTAAACAGAATTATAAAGTTTT
>JAQIYF010000141.1:0-13298 GCA_034700865.1 Oribatida sp. Gr-Ori-00025
ATAACTACTCTATTATTCTGTAAATAAAATAGAAGTTTTGCCGATCAGACAGACCACTAAAAAATTGTTTTACAGAATAATTATTTACTAAAATAATAATTGCTTCTAATTAATGACAAATGAATTTTCAATCCTTACTTAGCATTACTTATCAGAAAACAATAGAATAAAATCATGTGTTTATCGAATGAAAAAAAAGTTATAAAAGTTTTTGAACCATCGGTTCTAATGGTATTCGAGAGGAGTATAGAAGTGGTGAAGAAGTGATGGTTTCGTAATGTATTACACATTCAATGCATTCAATAATAGCCATAAAGTGGGCGTCAGTTAAGGGAAAGTAAGGAATGGTTTGAGTCTATCGTCGAATAGCGTTATAACACGACTGGCAATGCATTCACACAATTATCGCTTAAATACTCATTACTTTTCCATTCAATTCAATACTAATTGTGATTTTAAATCCATTTCTATTTTAATTTCATTACTATTTTCGGATTGAATTGTCTTTTATATGACATCAGATCCACTCCATTAGACTCTTATTATTCTTCTATTCAGTTGTAATGAGTTCTTGAGATTTCAATTGATTTCATAGTTTAGCTAAAAAATTAGAGATTTTCTTAAATCAATGGAAGGAATCGATAGTCAATTGAATGTGAATTCAATTTATTTATCATTAAAAGTATTGCTTATAATTAGTTATGCAATCGATGGTAAGTCTTATGTCATTTTAATTACACGTATATTATCTTTGTTTCAATTGATTGTAATTATCACTGAATCTGATCTTCAGGCCATTTGACAATAAGTTCGGATGAAGTCGAGGGTCACTTAGAGATGGGACGACAGATGCTATCGCGCGGCCAGTATTCCGACGCTCTCTCACACTATCACTCGGCTGTCGGTATGTATTCTCTTGACATCTGGTCTGTCATTAGTTATTAACTGAATATATCATATATTGACTGAACAGAAGCCGATCCGAAGAACTATTTAACGATTTTCAAGAGAGCGACGGTATATCTGGCGTTAGGCAAACATAAGGCAGCTCTCGATGACCTCAACGAAGTCATTGTTCTTAAACCAGACTTCTTGGCCGCCCGTCTCCAGAGGGGATCAGTGCTCCTAAAACAGGGCCGACTCGATGAGGCGCACATCGACTTCGAATGGGTTCTTAGGATTGAGCCCTACAATGAAGAGGCCGTTCACTCCTATTCAATGTTAGAACCGCTCAAACATGACATTCAAATGGCCTACCATTTGGTTGAAGACCACAATTGGTCCGAAGCGGTCGAACTATTGACTCGACTTCTGCACGAACTTCCCTGGGATTGCAAACTAAGGGAAATGCGTTCCAATGTCTACGAGAAGTTGGGAGACATTGTCAATGCTATCAGTGATTTGAGGGCAACCACTAAAATGCGTTCCGACAATACTGACGGTTACTTAAAACTAAGTAAATTGCACTACGATTTAGGAGAAGCTGAGGAATCACTCAATATGATCAGAGAGTGTCTTAAATTAGATCCGGATCACAAACTATGCTTTAATCACTACAAGAAAGTCAAGAAATTGGCCGCAAATGTCAAACAAATGAATGATTTTGCGACCGAAAGTCAATTCAGAGATTGCGCCGACAAAGGAAAGGCTGCCCTTAAGTTCGAGTCCGAAAACCCAAATATGGTTTATGTGATAAAATCTAAAATATGTCACTGTCTGTCCAAAGTAAGACTCACCCAACTGTCCACTCAGTCATCCCATTAATTAATTATTGAATCTCTCAATAGGGCGGAGACGCGAATGAAGCGATTGCTGTTTGTTCTGAAGCACTGAAGTTATATCCGGAAGACGTGAATGTGTTGTGCGATAGAGCAGACGCTTATCTAAACATTGATAGCTATGACGAAGGTTTGCATTATTTAATACATATTTTAATTATCATTAATTACAATCAAATTCTACATATGTTTGAAGAGCTTATCATTTGCTTAAGTAATCACATAATCAGTCCATTAATTCAGTGTTTTATTAGAACCAATAGTTTTTAAATTCATTTAAATGAGAGCATTGTTTGGATTCTAAATCAAATCTTTTTTCCGTCACTTTTATAAACAATTTTTTCGTTGCTTTTATTTGAATTTTTTTCAATGTTATATAAAATATTCATTTATTGTAAAACTAATTATTGTATTCAATGATAGCCTTAAACGACTTCAAAAGAGCGCATCAAATAGACGAACATTCCTCCAGAGCTGAAGAAGGAATAAAACGAACGCAAAAATTGGAAAAACAGAGCAAAAAACGAGATTATTATAAGATATTAGGCGTTCCCAGGAATGCAGATAAAAAGCAGATAATGAAAGCCTATCGGGAACTGGCGATGCAGTGGCACCCGGATAAGTTCCAGGAGGACGAGAAGAAAGCCGCTGAGAAAAAGTTTATTGACATCGCGTCCGCCAAAGAAGTGTTGACCGATCCGGAGAAGAGACAAAAGTTCGACAACGGAGAGGACCCGTTGGACGCGGAGTCGCAGTCACACCAAGGGTTCAACCCATTTGGTCAGGGATTCAATCCATTCGGCAGTTCAGGCAATGGCTATACTTTCAAATTTACGTTTAATTAGGAATTAATTTTATTTATAAATTATTAAAAGTTTTGTTTGAATTATTGAGAGATCAGAAGGGAATGGAAGACCAATCTGTGAACTCGTGTTTTGTGCCTAAAATTGTACATTAATTTGTATAATAATTGTAAATAACTTTTAGCAAAAAATTCTATTTAAAAATTTCATTCATTCGGAAATTACTATTCATTTGTTATAATTTCTAATTTAATAAAATAAAAACTCATTTCTCTCATAAGAATTGTTGAAATCATTTCAAATTCGCATTGAATTGAATTTAGAAATTAGTGTTTAATTTGAAAATTGAGTGGAAAGGGACTGACATTCAGACATCTGCTCAGAACACTTGAAATGACAGAAGAATACCAGAGAATTCTAAGCGGATATCTCTTTCCTCAGACGATACCATCCGTTCGTATAAATTCCAAACAATTTCATTATAGACTAGATTTTTAGTAAAGAATTAGTGCTTTAAATATTAGTTTGAGTTTTGAAATTGATTTTATAAAATGGATTTAAAAATACTTAAATTACCGCTAATTCTGATGCCATTGTTTGTAACAATAAATTCTAACATAATATCAAACTTTCTGAACAATGAGATAGAGTTCGATGGAATGTCTTTTCCTAAATCAGTCTTTAATTCTAATGATGCGATGGTATGATTGCAATGTATTTCCAGATTTTTTTTTTGAAAGAATTTAATTCAATTATAGAATTATTTGAATCGTTTCGGTTATATGAATGAAATGGAAGAGAAAGATATGAATATGAGTTCACCGAAAATGATATCCGTTTTAATGAATTACCAAAGATTTATGGGTATCATTGAGACGGGAACTTTAGATCTGAAAACAATGGATATGATGAATATGCCTCGATGTGGGGTTCCCGACAACCTCTCCACTCGTACAGAACATAACTATGCAATGGAATTGAAGAAACGGTTTCGAAGGTATTCATTACAGGGAAGTGTATGGCCCGTAAAGAACATAACGTGGAAAGTGACCCAGTATTCCAATAGAGACAACTTGAGGGGAAAGGATCGAGAAGTGGATAGAATTATCAAATATGCACTCAATGTATAAATTGAGAAATGTTTTAATAAGTTTTAAAATAAAATCTATATTTAATTATTTTTTTGATGGTTAGGAATGGAGTCAAAACAGTGCACTTAATTTCATTCACGAAAAGGGCAACAAAAAGCCTATGATTGAGGTTGGCTTCAAAACTATGGATCACAGGGACGGCAATCCGTTTGACGGTCCGGGCAGAACCCTAGCGCACGCATTCTTTCCCCAATTCGGTGGCGGCACTCATTTTGATGATCACGAAAAGTGGACTATCGATGGCGGCCGTGGAGTTGATCTGTTAAGTGTTGCGGTCCATGAGTTTGGGCACGCCTTAGGTTTGGGTCATTCAGATAACAAGAACTCTCTTATGTATCCGACTTATGCCGGAAAACGAACTAAACTACAGAGGGATGACATCAATGGTATTGAAATGATTTATGGAAAACGTGTGGAAAGAGACACCACTTTTTTAGATAATAACGAGGACTTAAAACCCAGTTTTAAGACCTCTGCGCCCGACCTCTGCTCTGATTTCAGTATAGATGCCGCGGATTGTAATGCATTAAACGAGTGTTTCTTCTTTCGCGACAAATATATTTGGAGAATCAGTGACGACACCGGTATATATCCGGGTTATCCCAAATTGATTTCAGACATATTTCCAGGAATTAAAGGAAAAGTAGACGCAGTGGTGACCGACCAAAGCAGTGGTCGAACCTATATATTCAGAAAAGGAAAGGTTTGGATATTTAAAGAGCCGATGAAAAAGGCTGTCAGAGCTGGCGATACAATTGATAACATCATTAGAGGTATAAATACTGATTACTTGGATGCGGCCACTCGTTGGGGGTTTAACGGAAAGATGTATTTATTCCGAGGTTTGCATTATATTTGCAATTTTGAGGTCAATTTCATTTTAAAACAATTGTAAAATATTGTTATTCAGAGGACAAGTACTGGAAGTATGAACCGGAAAAGATTGCTTATCCTATAAATAGAAGATATCCTCAGCCTCTCCAGGCATGGAAAGGATTGCCGGACAGAGTGGATGCGGCAATGTTTTGGCCAAAGACAGGGAAAACCTATTTCTTTAGTGGCTCTCAATATTATAGATTCAATGATTTGACGGGTTCTGTAAGTTAGCAACAAATGATTCTTGTTTTCAGAAATTATTCTCAATTTATATTCTAATAATTAAAATCAATTCCCATATACTGTATATACGGTAAGAATTGTCTCACACTCTCAATGTGAGACCATTTCATCCATCAATTTGTTTGACGAAAGTATAGCCAAATTATGGAAAAGTTATTATCTCTTAATTCATTTAATTAGTTAACCACTGAATGTCTATTAAATATATATTTTAGTCTTTAATTGATGGCATAATATTATTTGCTTTACAGGTGGATCGGGCGAGGGATCCCTTTCCACGGGATGTGACTAAATGGTGGTTAAAGTGTAAACAAAGTGCTAATGCACTACGAGATTGCAAACACACGAATTGTGAAGAACTTAATGAGTCTAATGATCCGAGTGGTCAGGGAGTCATCAGATCAGTGACCACTTCGTTCGCAAAATTCTCATCTCTTATCAATAATTTTGTTAATTTATTAAAACACTAAAACAAATCAATTTTTAAATAATTTATTGAAAACTATAAGAATTTTACATAAAATCAAAGCAGAATTGAAAATATAGTTAAATATTATTAGCTTTGAAGGCCTTCAGTGGCCCTTTCGATGATCTTCTCCTCGTCTTCGATCGGTTTATAAAATTCTTTAGTCCCGTCGGGTCTGATATAAACACCAGATTTCCTCATTTCCTTCAACCGTTTGGTAAGTATTTCGTGTGAAAAATAGGGCAATTGGTCTACCATTTCGACTGCAATCGGTTTAAAACAATATTAATTATAAATAGAAATATTTGAATTGAATGTATTCATACTTAGTTTCAACCAGGGGAACATTGTCATTATTACACGTTTTAAGACACAATAGGCGATACAACACCCGACACAACATAAGAGGAGGACAGCTATGACCGCAGATGACACATAAAAGGCTATAATAAACTCACTGAATGCCTCCCAAAGTGATGGCAAATCTTCCTCTTCTTTAATCAGACTCTCATTATATCTTCGAATCTCTTCTAAACGCGAATAATAATCGATATATTCTTCATAACTAATGGTTTGAATCTAAAATCAAATGCAAAATAACATTTCATTTACAATACTATTAATTCAATTCAATTAAGACTTTACATCAATGTCTTCAGAATTGATTCCAATTAGGATCAGAATAAAAGTTATCAAAACTTTTAAACAAAATTGAATGCCTTTTAAAGGAAACATTTCACGAAAACAATTAACAGATCAATAAAACTAAACTAAATATTAATTGCTTTGGTTTTAAAGCAATTATTAACGAAATTCAATCAAATCAACGGAAATAATGAAAAGTAAATCAAATTAATTAAAAAAAGATTTAAATAGTTTTGTCAATCAATGAGAAAGTGAACTAATAATTGAAGACATTGTTTATGAATGAACCGAATATTTGAAAAAACTTTTAAATTCGTTAACGTTTTTGTGTTTTTAAAGGGTTTTTAAAAGTTTTGTTAATTTCAATGAATTAGTGATTAAATTGAATGAGAGATGACTTCAAACGCGAATCCATTGTTCACTAAATGGTTGACTGAATGGAGAGATCGATCCAAAGACATGGGATCTAAGATGCAGTTCGTCTACAATAAGGTCTTTCATTAATCATTCATTTATTGAACATATCTTCTCATGTCTTGTCGTCTCTTCCATAGGCTTTGTTCTCATTGAGAGCACATCCCGAGTGTCTGTCAACTGGTCTTCAATGCAAACAATTGAAAGGATTTGGAGACAAGTTATGCAAACAAATCGACGATAAACTCAATGAAATGAATGGACAGTCGAGTGAACCGACGGTTTCAGCTGTCGGTCAACCAAATGGCGAAATCACTGATTATTTGAAGCAAAAGAAGAAAAGGCCGCTAAAGAACACACCCAACAAAGGGGTCGTCAGTCCGCTGTCCAAAGTGTCCAAAACAAGCGCTGCCCGAAAGACCGCTAATTATATTCCGAGTGAGGGTTCGGGCGGTTATGCGCTATTAATGGCATTAATAAAGTCTGAATTAGAAGACAATTCGGACTCTTTAGGCAAACAAGAGCTCCAGAACTTAGCGCAAGAGTTCTCCACCACTTCGATGGCCATTGGATTGAATGGAAGTCATTATAGCGGTTGGAATGCAATCAAAACATTGGTTAATAAAGGATTAGTTGAGAGGAATAATCAAAGATTTGCCTCATATTTCTTAACCCAAACCGGAAGAGAATTGGCCGAAAAGTTGTATCAAATCTATACCGAAAAGCATAAGAATGTAGACAATGCTGACCAGGAATTGGTTGCCATCTCTGAGAGCAGTGATTCTGAGTCTATATTTCCCGAAAATATTGTTCCAAACGTTTGGTCGAAAAGTAATTCTCAAACAACTACTGAAACCGAATCAGAGGTCTCTTCGGAGACCAGTTCTGCCAATCGGGTTAACAATGGTTTTACACTACCGGCCAATAGCTATGAAATAGTGTTGTGTATAGACAGTAGAGAACAGGCCAGTGGTGTCAACAAAGATATGAGAAAAACTGCTTTAATGTCTGTTTTGCAACAAAACGGCGTTAGAGTAGAGACCCGAACATTAAGTGTCGGAGACTTTGTTTGGATCGCAAAACAAAAAGTGGAGACAAATAATGCAAATATTAATAGATTTCGAAAGGAATTGCTTTTGGATTTTGTGATTGAAAGGAAACGAATTGACGACTTGGCCAGTAGTATAAAGGACAGGCGTTGGGACGAACAGAAACACCGACTAATCAATTGTGGGGTTCGGAAGCCGTCGTATATTATTGAATATTTTGGTCCTCAGAGTAGACGCGAACACTTCGGAGGCATTAAATGCGAGACTTTGGAACAGGCGATCGTCAACGCACAGGTCGATGGCTTCTCCATCAAACGGTGCGATACATATGAGGACACCGTTCGGTACTTAACAGTAATGACTGAATATTTAGAAATGCATTTCAAAGACAAAACCATATATTCGTGTTCGAGGGAAGACCTAATCAATGAAAGGGTTTCTGAGCACCACTTCATGACATTCACTGAATTCAGTCGGAATTCAAATAAAGTCACAAACTTTACGGTAAAAGAAATGTTTTTAAAACATTTGCTGCAAATAAATGGCATTTCTGTGAGTAAAGCGATAGTCATTGTCGACCACTACCCGACCCTTCAGAACCTATTAGACGCCTATAGTATTGCAGATTCTGTGAGAGATAAGGAAAAGCTATTGTCATCTCTGAAATGCGGTTCAAGGAATTTGGGGCCAAATCTTAGTCTCAAAATATATAGGCATTACATTCGATGAATAATTACTATATTTTTTGATCCAATCTATTGATAATTTTAGAATTGTTTTTACATTTTTTAGCGCATTTTTCATACCTTTTGTTAATTATTTTATTTATTAATGTGAATGTAATGAATATATTTTTAAAATCATTTTTATTAAATATACCTTTCAATCAATTAAAACAAATACTATTTTATTGATTATTAAATCATTTCCGATGTAGTAATCAGTGAATTGTTTTGATTGTTAAGCCTCTAAAAGCCAAAAAATATTTAATTATTTATCAAATCATTGAAAGTTTGTTTGAATTGCATTTCAAACGGTAGTTATGATAACAAGAATGACAAACAGAGGAACAAATATAACATTCATTTCATTAAATAATAATATTTCATAATATTCTTGATTACAATATATGCTATAATTTTAATTTATTTGTCAATTATTTTATTTATACAATAAGTTATTCTATTAATAAAACGTCAAATTTATGCAAAAACTAAACAATAGTTTTATAACATTTCTCTTTGAGAACAAGAATTGATTTTTTGTTTTGTTTAATATGTTTTGAATAGTAATCTTGAATTGAAATCAAGTCAAGAGAAAGTATTTCTCTTTATTTTAAACTATTTTCTAATGTTTTGCTTCACTTAATAAAGAACTCTTTGATTATAGGGCTTCAGATTTGAAACCATTTTTCAAAAATATTTTTTGATTTAGATTTTCTCAAAAGATAACTAAAATATAATTAAAACCTAAGGCTCTTATATCACACAAACCCTTAAATCACAATAATATTGAAACCATAGCCCGGAGTCTAACTAAAAGTCAATTAATATATTTAGGATAACGATTAGAATTTTACTTTTCTTATCATTTCATCTGATATTTTCTAAAGTTTCAGAACATTTTACATAATTTATCAATTATTTTGTCGTTTAAATTATACAATACTTAGAAATGATATACAATTTTGAAGTTTAAGGTTAAGAACTCTTATGCTATTTGTTGTGAAATAATAAATAATATTTACAACTAATAACTTGGGATTACATTTAACAAAATGTAATTCAAAACCATATTAATTAAAAAACTGATATAAAAAATAATTTTAAACTTAATAATTGTGTTAATACTTATGAGAATAAAGTTATTCCGAACACAATTCTATAAAGTTCTGAATTAAATATTGTGCTAAACGTTAAGTAAATTATATAATATTATAGGCCCTATAATATAGGGAATACCAAATAGTTGTCTATCATTTGAGGCACTCTTTTACAAAATTGGACTTCAATTGTAAACCGAACTCAAATCTCAAACCAATAATTGAGTGCAATTCAGACATCAGTTCATAATTATATGGCTTTAAATCGAAATATTATTTTGGAAATGATTTTTAAATCATCAGTAAATGTGTTAATCTTTAAATTCTTTAAAATTCTCTGTACTTAAGAATCAATCATAACATTAGTCTTCTTTGGTCTCCAACTGAAACGGCTGTCCAACTGACTGACAGTGCATTCAGACAATCGAAATGAATGAATGGCTTTGAATATATGAAAGCATTTATCAAAAGTCTGTCTAAACCTGTTAACCACCGGTCCTCTCATTCCTCTCATAACATGAAAAATAGCATTGATTTGAAAGTCCATAAAACCCATTAATCTATTGATGCAATTAATCTCTCAGTTATGCATCAAAACTGAATTTCAATGTTTAACTGTAATGAAAGGTTCACTAAAAACGGGATTTCATTTTAATTTACTTCGAAATGACTTTTTTTTATGAGTCCATTAAACCTACTTTTGTTTACTTCTCTCATCCTTTTATTTATATCAAAACCAGAAGAATAGATAACAAATTGAAAATATTTTTCATCAGAAATGCATTGAATGATTGCGAACCCAAAAAGTGGTCATTTGATGTCAAACTTGTCTTCAAATCAAAAGACTGATCAGTGATAACAATAAATGAAATTTTTATGAATGAGAGATAGAAAGAGGAAAATAACTAAAAACTCTCGGAGTTTCGCAGGAATTGACTCCAAAAAAAAGTTTGACGAATGAGTCACTGATTCAGGAATTCTTTTATATCTGAGATCGGAATTTATCAGATTCTTAGCCCAAACTTCCGCCAAAAAGTTATTAACTCTGGAGTCAAAACATTTTTTAAAATAATTGGATCAATGATTCATAAGAATTATATTTTTATTCTGTAATAGAATTTTCAAAATTTGCTTCAATTATAACAAAAAATAATAATTTTCACTATAATTATAGTATTTATGTAATGATTACATTCACTGACATTAAAAACAAAAAAGGATTGAATTATGAGTTAAAAAAAAGTAAATATTTTTTTATACATTAGATTTCTCTTCAAAATGCAAATCCATTAGTAGTGCAAATCTGTAACAAAACAAAAAAAATAAATTTATAATTGAATTGAATTTAAATGATTAGACATTAGTATCGATATAATGGTTGCAATGATTTTGATTTTGTTTGGAATCGATGCCCAAAACCCGATCATTGACTTCGTTGAGAGAAAGTCAAGTCTAGACTGGATTTGAATTGAAGTTCATTTAAGTGTTGAGTCACTCATCGGAATAAAGAACCGAAAGTCAGGTTTGGCTTCATTTGAATGCCATTTGTTATCAAATAATAGCGTAATCTTTAAACGGAATTAAATTTAAAGGAATTTTTAGTTAAAATAAAGTATTGAAATCATAAATAATTAATGGTTTAGAGACAGACACGAGATATGGAATACATTTTTGATTACTGTATTCCGGGACACAAAATGAATTCAAAGATAATTTTTTTTAACGCAAATGCAGTTATTTTTTATTGTGATTGTCATCAAAAAAACGAAAGAAAAGAGAATTTTCGTCAATTGAAGAACAACTGACGTAAAGAAAATTTCAATTTTGATAATTAGCTAACAATTAATAATAAATGCAATTAAAAGTCAATATTTTTCTTTATCTAACATTAAGTAATTAAATGACAGAAAAAAATGTTATTATTATTAACACAAAGTTATAACCACTTTATGAGTCCCTCCGATAATTGCTGTGAATCTCTAGAAGATGTCTAACGGCTTCAGAAAATTTTTTGATGGATTTAGCATTGAATGCGATTCTAACAGACCTTGAATTTAGTGAACAATTATGTGATTGTGTCGATCATATGATTAACATTTAGATGATTTGATTTCAATTAATTTGTATTAATATAATAGCAATCAATCGTTTTGAACATTTTTAGACAAACTTTTCTCCTCTGATATCAAACATTTCACTCTTAAATAGATTTAAAGCGAATAAGACTTTAATTAATGAATTAAATAATAAAAAAAGTTATTAAATGATAGACCGTTTCGATCAATAGATAGGAACGAAAGAATGTATTGGGAAAGTGATTGCAAGACAATCACTAATCTCTGTGTAACTCCTCATCGCATCTGAGCCTCAATTATAAATCCTTTGACATTGGATTGAATAAAAAAAGTTTAAGAAACTTGCCGTCAGTTCTCTACGCCTACAGACCAGAGACTGGTGTTTGACTCCAAGGGATAAAAAGCGAAGAAAAAAGGTTTTGCTTTAATACTAACCTTAGGGTTAATTCAAATAAAAAGGAACTCAACTTCACAGGACATCAACTCATTGTTTGCAGATCTTCTCTATTATAGAGTGAGTTAGTGAAGAATCTAAGCAATGGTGTCATTAAATCAGTGGTTCATAACAATCCCCAAAAAAACTTTTCTTTGTATTAACTATTCTGACAATTATTTCGATATTTGATGAAATAATATATTCATATATTTCTAAAAATAATTGCATTTCAATAAACTGTATAAACATTTACAAAAGGATAAGAGTTTTGTGCAGAACAGGTGTCAAAGAGTGGTAAGGGATGTAAGGGATTGAAAGGGAGAGTATATAGAGAACTATTGGAAGGGGTTTGAGAACCAGATTTGTTTGAAAAAAAGTTTGGCTTCACTTCTGAAACCTGTGTTGTGTTTACAGATTATATGAGTTCTGAATGAAGTGAATGTCTCATTAAAATAAAGATTCTTTGACTGAGGACTCGATTCAGTTCTAACGAAAGCAACCCTTCATTCCAGTGCCGGTTCGGGTCAAAAGCATTACATCTAAAGGGCGTCGCCGTCTATCAGAATCTGTCGATTCTCTTATATTCAATACATTTTCTAAACCCGTATATTATTCGAAGAAATTAGCGCCGAATATATCATCAAATTCTTGTGGTCATGAATGAAGTCAATGAGTAATTGCATTAGAATTTAAATAAATATTTTATTAAAACTATAATTCAGTAAAACAACTGACAATTGGGTTCAACGCACCGAATGAACAACTCTTTTAGTGATGTATTCAAGAAATCAAATAAAAAATTTCATATTTTTTTAACATAAAAGAGTAAAAGTTGTTGTAATGAAAACATTCTGGAAAGTCAGCGCTCGCTTAGAATCAAAAATTCAAATTAAATAAAAAACTAAAAATCATCCGAAAATATGACATTTTTCCCCATTAATGACAACAAGTCATCAATTTTTTGTTTAACAATTTTGAAGTTCAATGTTTGGACAAACAATTTTTGGCGAAATATTTTGCTATTTTAAAGACAAAAGTCTTTTACTTTAAAATATAACGAATTGCTTTCAAAATTATATAACAAAACAAACTTTTCTTTTGTTTCTAAATATTGACAAGTGTTTCAACAAATACAGCGAAATAGCCATGAATTCTAGTGAAAGTGTTTGTCTTGTTATCGGAATATTTAAAAGTTTTTTCACAACATTTAAAACAAACTTTAGGTTAAATAAACAAAAATACGGTTTAAACACATCAACAGTTGTTTTAGAAGTGAAAGCAATTCATTAAACATTTTATTGGTATCACTAAAAGAAATCCAAAGCACTTAATGATTAAGTAATTTTGAAAATACTTTCCTTAACTCAGAACCCAATTATCGATATATGAAAGTGAAGGCAAAAAAAATGAACAATAATTTGAAAGCAAATATTTTTCATAATTTATAAAAAAAATATTAATATTTCGAAATTATTAGTGAAATGTTATATACAGTATATTAAATATAAATAAAAGAAATAATTTCCCGAAAAAAAGTATA